>CAUYQV010125844.1:0-49157 GCA_963574575.1 Galagoides demidoff
CTCATAGCAACCTCCAACTCCTGGGCTCAAGCGAGTCTCCTGCCTCCACCTCCCAAGTAGCTGGGACCACAGGCGCCCACTACAATGCTCGGCCATTTTTTGGTTGCAGCCATCATTGTTGTTTGGCGGGCCCGGGATTCAAACCCGCCACCTTAGGTGTAGGTGGCTGGTGCCTTAGCCGATTGAGCCACAGGCGCCAAGCCAACTTTTGCTCTCTTAAGGATGCTGTTAAGAAGAAGAAAAGTCATAGGGAGAATGTGTTTGCTAGATGAACATCTGATAAACAAATTGTATGCCTAATATATAAAGAACTCTCTAAATTCTTAGGAAAACAATGGGCAAAATTTTTGAAATGACACTTTATTAAAGAAAATATTCAAATCACAGTTGAGGACTTGAAAAAAATTAGTCACTAGGGAAATGCAAATGAGAACTGAAGGACCCTAACCCCTTTTTAACATAGCTAAAATTAAAGTGATACTAAATATTGGCAAGTTGTATAGGAGTTCTCATGCAGTACACTACCATGGGAATATAAAATGGCACAACTTTGGGCAGGAGTTTAGCAGTTTCTTAAAAATGTAAATATATACTTACCATATGATCCAGCTATTCTACTCCTGGTTATTTACCCAAAGAGAAATAAATAATATGTTTGTACAAAGACTTGGGCAAAAATATTAATAATAGCTTTATTTATAATTACCCCACAATGGAAACAACCCAAATGTCCATCAAGTGGTGAGTGGATAACTATCCACTTAAGGGAATACTACTCAGCCATAAAAACAAACTATTGATGCATGCATGCCTCAACACATACAGTGAAAGAAGCCACACATTATATGATTCCATTTATATAGAAATAGAACATTGATGAGTGGTTGGTTGGAGTTAGGAATGAGAATAGAGATGAATTGTGAACAGACTTGAGAGAATTGGGGGCTTATTGGAAAAGTTCTAAAACTAGAATTTGGTCTTAGATGTATAATAACATTAAAATTTTCTAAAACAAAATAGTAACTAAAAAGTCCACATTGAATTGTGGGGTAGGGAAGAAAAGTAGTTTTGTTTGGGAGGAGGGATCTGGATGCCCCTGGGTAGACACACAGTGTAGAGTTCTTGGCCTAGCAAGTTGACATGCTGTGACTCAGGTTACCCAGAGAGACAAATCTCATCCCAGCCCCATATCTGCTTTGGTTCTCTACTGATAAGAGTCAAAGCCCCCAGGAGAAGAGGTATTTGCCTAGTAAATTGTACTGAATTCCTGGTGTGCCTGGAAACTGTGCTCAGAGAATGTCTTGGGGATTTTCCCTGTTTGCTTTACCTTGTGTTAGTCTATAATTTTTTTTTTTTTTAAGAGACAGAATCTCATTTTACTGCCCTTGGTAGAGTGCTGTGGCATCACAGCTCACAGCAACCTCCAACTCCTGGGCTTAGGCCATTCTCTTGCCTCAGCCTCCCAAGTAGCTGGGACTATAGGTGCTTGCCACAGTGCCCAGCTATTTTTTTGTTGCAGTTTGGCCGGGGCTAGGTTCGAACCCGCCACCCTCGGTATATGGGGCTGATGCCCTACTCACTGAGCCACAGGTGCTGCCCTGTCTGTAGTGTTTAATGAAGTGATGATCCAAGGCCTACTGGTTTTATGTATCAGATATTGAGAACTCATCTGGTTCAGAGCATGTTAGAATATAGATTTGTTGAATGCATTGGATAAAAATCCAAAATATCACCTTAACTGAAAGTGTCTAAGGGGGTCTTTTCCTTGTTGTGACATTGGGTGCCCATTCTCTGTTATTGGTGAACCTATCTTGCTCTGTAAGCCTGTATCTTGCTGTTACTCTGTAAACCTATCTTTCTCTTTCTTAAGAAATTGTTTCATGCTTGCCTTAAAAAAAAAAAAGTGTCTACATTGTGAGGGTATATAACATGCCCTCTGGGTGAGGGGCTCTTCTACAAATGGAACTTTACCCTGGAAGTGAGAACAGTGTAACCTAAATATTGTACCCTTATGTTAATTTGAATAAAATTTTAAAAAACGTGTCCAAGAAGGGAACATACAAATCATTCCAAATTACAGGTTTGAAATGTGTTTTCTCCTTTAGGCGATCCTGGAGAACAACCTCCCCTCTGAAATTGCTAGCAAGATCAACCTTGTGGATCTAGCAGGCAGGTAACTGGATTTCAAAGTCAAGGGGAATTGTTCTCTCAACAGTGATCTTGCTTTTGCCCATTTTATGGGAAATAAGCTTGTCTAATCTTTTTATATTTCAGTTATCCTGAGAAAATTAGAAAGGAAACAACCTCTTTGAATGCTAACAAATTATAGTTTTCCAGGGGCTGGAAGGTTCCTCTATGTCAGGGATTCTCGATCTTACCTGCCCATCAAAATCATCTGGGGACCTTTTAAAATTCCTGATTCCTGCACCTCAGATCAAATAAATCAGATTATTAGTGTGATTGAAGAGAATGTAGGCATCAGTGTGTTTTAAAACTGTCCAAGAGATTGCAATGTAGAGGCAAGATTGAAAACCATTGCTCTGGCTCGGCGCCTGTGGCTCAAGTGGCTAAGGCACCAGCCACATACACCTAAGGTGGCGGGTTCCAATCCAGCCCAAGCCTGCCAAACAACAATGATGGCTGCAACCAAAAAAAAAATAGCCTGGCGTTGTGGTGGGCACCTGTGGTCCCAGCTACTTGGGAGGCAGAGGCAGGAGACTCACTTGAGCCCAGGAGTTGGAGGTTGCTGTGAGCTGTGATGAGGCTCTGTCTCAAAAAAAAAAAAAAAAAAAAAAAAAAAAGAAAGAAAGAAAGAAAACCATTGCTCTAAGTCAGTAGTTCTCAACCTTCCTAATGCCTTCTAATGCTGTGACCCTTTAATACAGTTCATGTTGTGCTGACCCCCAACCATAAAATTATTTTTGTTGCTACTTCATAACTGTAATTTTCCTACTGTTATGAATTGTAATGTAAATATCTGATATACATTATGTATTTTCATTGTTACAAAGGGGCCGTGACCCACAGGTTGAGAACCACAGCTCTAAGTGAAGGTAACTGAGTTAGCACCTTTTTTCTTTGATTTACTGCAGTCTCCTGTGATCCTTCCAAATAGCTAGGACTACTGGTGTGTGCCTAATTCTGGGCTATTTTTTAGCTTATTATAGAGACTGGGTCTCACTGAGTTGCCCAAGCTGATCTTGAACTCCTGGCCTCAAGTGATCCTCCTGCCTCAACCTCCCAAAGTGCTGGGATTATAGGGATAAGCCCCTGCTCCTGGCCTTAATGTTGAGTTTATGCAGCTCTGTACATTACTTAAAAAAATACAGAAATGGCAGCACCTGTAGCTCAGTGGGTAGGGTGCTGGCCATATACACCAAGGCTGGTGGGTTCGAACCCAGCCCAGGCCAGCTAAAATCAACAATGACAGCTGCAACAAAAATATAGCCCGGCATTGTGGTAGGCACCTGTAGTCCCAGCTACTTGGGAGGCTGAGGCAAGAGAATCGCTTAAGCCCAAGAGTTTGAGGTTGCTATGAGCTGTGATGCCACAGCACTCTACTGAGGGTGACATAGTGAGACTCTGTCTCAAAAAAAAGAAAAAAATTTTACATGGTGGTGTGTATCTGTAGTCCTAGAGGCCACCTAGGCAATGTAATAAGATGCAATCTCTGAAAAAAAAATTTTTTTAAATACTGTGAAGTCAAGGAGAAGATATTGTCTTGTATTAAGTATTAGAAGGAAATATAAGCTGTAGTTACATATATATCCAGAAGAAAGAAAGGCAAGGAATAGGAATAATATTATCACAAAAAGTTAAGATGAAATGAGGCAAGTTTTCTTATTTTTAAAAGTGCTAGATAATATGTTACAGCATTTCTTTTAAAACTAAGTGCCATCTGAAAGAATAATAGACCAATTGAACGTGTGAATTTTTAATATTTGTCATGTACTTAAAGGAATTTGAGATTATTAGCAATTGATGCAGATGCCATAAATCCATTAATAAAATGTGAATTCAAAACAATAAAGATAGAGGGGAAGTGAATATACCAGAAAGCTTTGCTAATGTCATTACTGTAAATGAGCATTACTTTTAGCTTAAAGTGCTCTAGTAACCAAAATAAAAACAGAAACACAGCAAATTATTTGATTTTTATTGCCTGAGAAACTGAAGAAGGCCAGTTCATTACAAGGGAGTAACATTGTTTTTCTAGAACAGAATTCTAAAAGGAATTTATTGCATGGGTCTTTTATAACACAATGTATAGCATAATAGTGTCTTTCAATAGCATTCTGAAAATAATGTCTTGTTTGCTTTTGTTTTCGTTCTCATTGACTATGTGTCAGTGAAAGAGCAGATCCCAGTTACTGTAAGGACCGGATTACTGAAGGAGCCAATATCAACAAGTCCCTTGTGACTCTGGGAATTGTCATCTCTACTTTAGGTATTTTGCGATAGACTGGTGACTGGAGTGGGAGGGAGACTTTGGGAAATAACTCATGTTTTTAGTTTGACACTCTTTTTTTATGAATTTACCTTTGTTTGGGGTGTGAAATTTATTAATAATATTTGTTGAGCGGCACCTGTGGCTTAGTGAGTAGGGTGCCAGCCCCATATACTGAGGGTGGTGGGTTCGGACCTGGCCCTGGTCAAACTGCAACAAAAAATAGCCAGGCGTTGTGGTGGACACCTGCAGTCCCAGCTATTTAAGAGGCTGAGGCAAGAGAATCACCTAAGCCCAAGAGCTGGAGGTTGCTGTGAGCTGTGACGCCATGGCACTCTACCGAGGGTGACAAAGTGAGACTCTGTCTCTAAAAAATAAATAAATAATAATAATATTTATCTGTGGTTTTAGAGCACAATGTGACCATCAATCCCAGCGCACTCATTTCAAAAAGAGGGGAGACTAAACAATTATGTGGCTAAACACTGTATCTTATGTCCGAAGTCTAATTTAGGGTTCCAATTTAAAATATCCTATTAAATGTAGAGTGGGATTAATTAGGAAGTGTGATACATAAGTCTTTGTTTTCCACTCATTGTTTTGTTTTAATGCATTTCTTCCTAATTTCTTCTTTCTTCCACTTTTATTTTTTGTTTTTAAGCCCAGAACTCCCAAGTACTCAGCAGCTGCCTGAACCTCAACAGCTCAGCCAGCAGTGGTGGTGACAGTGGGATCCCTACCTCTACTTCCGGGACCAGCAATGAAGGCGCACCCTCCCAGAGGCAGTCTTACATCCCATACCGAGACTCTGTGTTGACCTGGCTGCTGAAAGACAGTCTTGGAGGCAACTCCAAAACCATCATGATTGCCAGTGAGTGGGATGCTAGAGCTGGTTCTGTGTTGAGACTGGTACTTTATCTCAGAGAAAGGGCCAAGACCACCCAAGTTTCTCATTTCATCAAGGGTCTTACACAGCATGGGTAATAGTAGTAAGCTGAGTGGTTAAGGGCTGGGATGTAAGGGCTTGGCACGTTTTTTAACATTCTCCTTCTACCTCAGCTGTGTCTCCTGCACACACTAGCTACAATGAGACTATGAGCACGCTGAGATATGCTTCCAACGCCAAAAACATTATCAACAAGCCACGGGTAAATGAGGTGAGAGCTTCATGCCAAGTCTGGTATATTTTGCACAAAGTTCTCCTTATTTTTCTCTAATTTCTCCTCACCACAACTTGCCTGATGTGTTCTCCAAATAATAAGGTAGTGGAAACCTTTCTTTCAAGGTCACCTTCTCTTATATTTCTACTGCCTTCATTCACTAACCTTTTATGAATAATTCATTTTAGATAATCTCTCTAAGGCCATTTCTCTTCAAATCCCTGGTGTACTATTGCCACTCTAAGAATGGTCATTTAAATTGTGTTTACTGCTTTATTTTGAATCAGTGTTGATTTATGCCTGTGCTTTTTTACTATGAAAACTGCCTGTATTGTTTCTATGCAAATTTTAGTTATTTCTCTGTTTAGATTAAATAGATAGGAATTCATTGGTTTTTGAAAGCTGAATAATAATGAGAATTTTAGAAATGTTCCTTATCTCCTTCACAATTTCGGTTCCAGAGCAGGGATATTAGCTGGTAGCCATATATATATGTGTGTGTATATATATATATATATATATATGTGTGTGTGTGTGTGTGTGTGTGTATCCCATATATATACTGTTTTACAAGACAGTAATTAGGCAGGTATTATGTTTAGTCACATTTCTCTGTGTATGAAAAAAATGTTTATTTATAATACAGTAAATACAAATTACAATGTTTATTTACAATACAATACAATTACAAGATTAATACCTCCTACCTGTACATGCCCTGATATTTGTTTTGTTTTGATTTTTTAAAGACAGAGTTAAAATAAACACACAAACAAAAAAAGGTGGTGCCTGTGGCTCAAAGAAATAGGGTGCCAGCCCCATATGCCCGAGGTGGTGTGTTCAAACCCAGCCCTGGCCAAAAACTGCAAAAAACAACAACAACAACAACAAAAGAGTCTCACTCTGTTGCCCGAGTGTCGGTCTAGCTCACAGCAACCTCAAACTCCTGGGTTCAAATAATCCTCCTATCTCATCCTCCCAAGTAGCTGGCTATAGGTGCTGCCACAATGCCTGGTTAATTTTTCTATGTTTACTGAGACAGATGAGGCAGCGTTGGTCTCACTCTTGCTTAGGCTGGTCTTGAACACCTGAGCTCAAGTGATCCTCCTGCCTCAGCCTACCCACAGTGCTAGGATTACAGATGTGAGCCACCGAGCCTGGCCTTGCCCTGATATTTTTATCACCTGCTTGGTCTTCTGCTCTACGGCAACGATTCTCAAACTTTAATGTGTATCAGAATCACCTGGAGGTTTGTTAAAACTCAGCTGGGTCATAGCCCTCAAGGATTTCTGATTTAGTAGGTTTGGGGTGGGACTAAAATTTGCATTTCTAGCACGTTCTGAGGTGAAGTTGATGCTGTAGGTCTGGGAACCACATTTTAGGAATGACTAACTGCTTTAGAAGTTACTGCACTTCTTCCAAGTTAATTGCATATAGTTATTTCATAGCTGGGTGACATCTGACGTGAGTTCCTAGTGACTGAGTTCTCTGTGTTTCAGGATGCTAATGTAAAGCTGATCAGAGAACTCAGAGAAGAGATTGAAAGACTGAAAGCCATGCTTCTGAGCTTCGAACTGGTATGCAGGCAATCAGAACTTTGCTGTATCTAAGTGAGTTCTCCTAAGCCCCTTTTCTTCTGCTGCATTCCATGTTCTTGATTGACGTTCATGAGCAGAGGCAGAAGCAGAGCCAGGAGAGGAGAGTTCTGATTTCTCTGCTTCGGATGGGAAGGGCATTTTTTTTTTTTTTGAAACAGAATCTCACTATGTCACCCTCAGTAGAGTGCGGTAGCGTCACAACTCACGGCAACCTCAAACTCTTTGGGCTTAAGTGATGCTCTTGCCTCAGCCTCCCGAGTAGCTGGGGCTAAAGGTGCCTGCCATTGGGCATTTTCTCACTATGTCATCCTTTGTCAAAAAGGCATTTGCCTGAATGGCCCTTGCTGTGTTTGGGCAGACATAGAATGGGGCCCTCTAGAAAGCATCTTTGAATTCTCCTCCTTTGTACCAATATGAGCCCAAATGCTTAGGTTCCTGATTTATTTCTGATCTTAATGATAAACTCTTCCCTTTATTTGTACCTTATTTTCCTTCACAACTGTAAGGGTGGGACCCACCTGATGTTCAGACCAGGAAAATATCAAAGCACATCTCTCTTGTTGTTTGTGCAGAGAAGCTTCAGTTCACTGAATGATGAAAAGGATGAAGATCTGAAGGAGCTGGTTTTCCAAAATGAACTGAAGGTGGGTATGTTGGGTGGATTCAGATGAGTGCTTTACATCACCCTGGGGGCTCCCTCCATTATTCCTAGCCAGGGCTGGTTGGTAGGCATGGCAGAGAGGATCCCTCTAGTTCAGGCATCCTCAAACTACGGCCCACAGGCCACATGCAGCCTGCCTAGGACATTTATCCAGCCCGCTGGGTGTTTTTGCCTCTGCTGCCTATCCTGCTTAGCAGCCAGCTCATCCTGGGGCCCACAGTCTAGCCCTCCAATGGTCTGAGGGCCAGTGAACTGGCGCCCTGTTTAAAAAGTTTGAGGACCTCTGTTCTAGTTTAACAACAATTTGTGTCTCCTTTCAGCTTTGAAGGGGATGCGTTTGCCTTTAGGGACTTCTGTCTTTCTGACTAGGGCAGCAGTTCTCACCTGTGGGTCACGACCCCTTTGTAACAATGAAAATACATCCTGCATATCAGATGTTTACATTACGATTCATAACAGTAGCAAAATGACAGTTATGAAGTAGCAACGAAAATAATTTTATGGTTGGGGGTCAACACAACATGAAGAACTGTATTAAAGGGTCGTGGCATTAGGAAGGTTAAGAACCACTGTCTTAGGGGTTCATTATAGTTTTGGGTAGTGAAAGTAGCCGGGGGCCAGGGTGAGGGTGGGGAGAATCTATTTTCTAGTTAGTAAGTCAATCAGCCAGTACGTATTCATTGCATATGCACCAGATAGGTGGTTAGAATGATTCTATAAGAGCAGAGACGTCCCCACCCTCAACTGACTTGCAGTCTTATTGGAAGCACATTAGAGAAGGGTGTGTTTCAACTACATGATCGATACAAAAAGAGTTTAGGGAAGGGAGAAATCATTGTGGCCTGGAATTTTCTGGGAAGACTTGATGTGCTAGAGCTGGAAGGCAAAGAACTGAGCTTCAAGTAGCCCTCAAAGGTTTGATAGCTTTGTTAGGGTTAAGTGGCAAGGCACTGGGGTGAGAGGAAAACAAAGTCTAGAACTGGGAGAAGGAAGTGGCGTGATAGGCCGTGTGGGAGCGCACGCTAAGGAAGGCTAACCCTGGCAAGCATGGACGTCTGTGGTAGACAGTAGAGGAGGTAAGGTTAGGGCCAGTTTGGAAGGTTTGACTTGATGCAAACAGGATATGTAGCTTCTCAAGCAGGTTGGTGACATCATAAAGGAGTATCTTGGGAGAATGAATGTGACGCTTGTATGCGGTATTAATCCAAAGGGAGGGGACACTAGAAACAAGGAGACCAACCAGGAAAGAGACTGCTCTTGTGTTCTTGTAACCTATTGAGGGCAAGGATGGGACATTTTGGAAAAGTAGACTAATTGGTGATTCCCAGAGACATTTAAAAGAAAGGCATGGTGGGCATTCTTTGCTGACAGCTTAGATTTAGATCTACAACCAAAATATCCCAATTTCTAATATTTTATTACATCACTCTTACACATTATTTGAGTATTCTGGCAATGTCAGTGTATTGTTATCCTAATTAAACTTTAGGACTACATCATACATTTGGAAGTTTCTCAAAAAAATCTTGGTTTAGCCATGTATTCTGATTTTTAGTTGAGAAAACATCATCCATCTATATAATGAGGGACCAAGCAGAAAAGCCAAAATCATTCCAAGCTTATCAGCATTTCGCATTACCCCTTGCTGGCTGTGTGACCTTAGGTAGAGTGGGAGTAAGCAGGGAAAGCTGGCCACAGAGGCAGCTGCGCCAGGTCCTAAGCCAGAATGCCCTCTGCTCACCAGTGCCTGCGGCCCCCATCCAGTCCAGCCCTTCACAAGTACCTTGTATCACTGGTTTTCAGACTTCAACTCAGTCATTGTAACTTTAAAACAGTGTTTCCAGGGTATATAAAATTCTTGTATCTAAACATGGCGTGATTTTTTTTTTCGTAAGTATTCCCTTTATGAGAGAAGTACTTAACCTGAATCGAAGTTTTTTGACCTTCCTCACTTCTTCCATTCCCGGGATAAGCTTCCTGCCTAGGCATCAGATTCCACCAAAAAAAGACAAAGGACCCTCTTTCAACAGTTTGTTTCTGCCTATAAGGCAGGCTTAGCTTAAACCCTTCGAGCCTAGGTTGATCTACTTTTTTTTTTTGGAGACAGTCTCACTTTGTTGCCCTGGGTAGAGTGCTGTGGTGTCATAACTCACAGCAACTTCAAACTCTTGGGCTCAGGGGATCCTCTTGCCTCAGTTTTTCATTTTTAGTAGAAATGGGGAGTCTCCCTCTTGCTCAGGCTTGTCTCGAACTCATGAGCTCAAGCAATCCACCCACCTCGGCCTCCCAGAGTGCTAGGATGACAGGCATGAGCCACTGCACCTGGCAGTATATTTTCTTTTAAAACTGTTCCTGATGCATAGTAAGCACTCGGTGTTTTTTTGTTATAATTTTTTTATTATATGGTCTCCCAGATCAGTTCCATATAGTCTTCATTCTACCTTAGTGCTTTGTGGGTCCTTGAGCCATGGGTAAGCTTATGCTATGATTAAAGGTATTACACCTTGGGAAAGCAGTGTTAGTTCATAAAAGACATCTCAAATGTGGATCATATAGAAGTGGGATGGGAAGGGGGAAATTATAAACAAAGATGTCTTCCTAACATCCCAATTAATTTTTTAAAAATAATTTTTAAAAATACCATTTTTTCCAATTATAAAAACAATACATACTTTCATTGCAGAAAACTTTACAAATAACACTGAAGGCACTTCTGTTTTTGAAATTAACATTTGCTTATTGAAAAAAACTGGGGAAATACAACTCAGGGTTGGAGGAGGTGCACAAGCTTTTTTTTTGAGACAGAGTCTCACTATGGTGCCCTCGGTAGAGTGCCATAGTGTCACAGCTCATGGCAACCTCAACTCTTGGGCTTAAGTGATTCTCTTGCCTCAGCCTCCCAAGTAGCTGGGACTATGGGTGTTACTTCCGTCTATTTTTTTTTTTTTTTATTGTTGCAGTTGTCATTGTTTAGCAGGCCCCAGGCTGGGTTTGAACCCGCCAGCCCTGGTATATGTGGCCGGCACCGTAACCACTGAGCTACAGGCGCTGAGCCATCCTCTGAGCTTTTGTCAGCTCCCTAAGCTGAGTGTTTAAGATCACCTTCTGTCCCTCTGCAGGTAGACCAAATGACTAAAGACTGGACCCAGAAGTGGAACAATTGGCAGGCCCTCCTGGAGCATTACAGCGTGGATATCAACAGGAAGAAGGCTGGGGTGGTCATTGACTCCAGTCTGCCACACCTGATGGCCCTGGAGGACGACGTGCTCAGCACAGGTGTTGTGCTCTATCACCTCAAGGTGAGGAGGCTGGGGTCCTCCTTTTCTTCCTCAGCCAAGGTGAGGAGGCTGGGGTCCTCCTTTTCTTCCTCAGCCACTGGCCCCAAAAGTCAAGAGGGAAAGACCAGGGGCAGCAGCTGTGTTCCTGAGCACTGAGACAGGTGCCACAGAGTTGCCTTTGGGTTTGCCCTCAGGAAACTGGTCTAGCTGACAAGTTGTGACGTTTTCCTTTTGCAAATACATGGAGTAGAAGACTGACGGTCTGGACAATCATTTGTTTTCCAGCTGCTAGTGTTGTTCTTATATAAATTGCTTTTGTCCTCTGTGCCTTAATTTCCTCGTTTAAATTACGAATGGTGGTTCTCACCTTCCTTTTTTGGCATCTCCGCAGCACAGTGGTCCAATCTTGGAGAGTGAAGTCCTAGCCTCAGAATACCCTTAGTGCTCCTAAACTCTGTGAATACAGGCTGCTCAAAGGTGACTTTCAGAGACTAAAGGGAGAATTCAGAAGATTTGAAGATTTTCTTCTGAAACTTTCCCACTTTATTAACCCCAAGTCAACAAATGAAGCTTCTCCACGACTACATTTACCTGGAAAAGAAGGGAGAGAGAAAGCAGATAAAGGAAGCTTAAAACATGAGGGAGAGTCCAGAGGCCTGGGGTTTGGGGGAGACAACATGCATCTATCCAGAAAAAAATAGATTGAACTTAAGGCCTTCCAAACACGACCTGGCTCATCTGGCTCTTTGTTACCTGGAGGCTAGTCCTCATTTCTATTTTTTTTTTTTAAGAGTGCTATGGCATCATAGCTCACAGCAACCTCAAACTCCTGAGCTGCAGCAATCCTCCTTCCTCGGCCTCCCAAGTAGCTGGGACTACAAGCATGTGCCACTACGTTTGGTCAATTTTTCGGTTTTTAGTAGAGATGGGGTCTCACTCTTGGTCAGGCTCATCTTGTACTCCTGAGCTCAGGCAATCCACCCGCCTCAGCCTCCCAGAGTGCTAGGGTTATAGGTGGAGTCCTAGCCTCAGAACTGTGCCCAGCCTAGTCCTCATTTCTCAATGAAGCAGTGTTGAGAGTTGGTGACTCTTGGTAGATGATCCTGCACTCATCACACATGTCCTTCTATGGAAAGGACAGTTCCTACGGATGGCAGAACAAACTGCACAAGGCCCAGATCCCTGTGCTCACTGAAAATCCAACTTCAATTCTCGTAATTGTCCCCAGCTAACACTTAAAAAGAACAAAGAGAGAGTTTATGGGGGTGGGTATGTGATGTGCTGTTATCCCTGGAGAAATCAGCCTTCTAATGCTGCGGAGCACATGGAAGTGAGATGGTAGCGAAGCTCATTTGTGTTCTTAGGACAGGCCCTTAGGGAGGTTGTCAGGCTGAGCTGCTCAGACAGAAAGTTAAAAGTAGCTTATTTTCTGGCACAGTGGGCATAAATTATCTTAGCAAAAATGCCTCAGGCAGAAGTGCCCATCCACTTTTACTGTAGTAACAGATTTAAATACCAAATGTCTACATAGATCCTTCCGTTAGTCAGAACCACAGGGAGAGGTTGGGGGTTAGGAAGAGACCAGATCAATTAAACTGGTGACTGGGTAGAACTGATCTGAGAGTGTGGATTGGACATGGATTGAGCAGACAAAGCTAGAAATCAAGTAGTAGAGCTCTGCAGGTAGCAGCAGAGGGTTAAAGGACATGACTGTTAGATTGACTTGTAGACAAAGACTAGTGATAACATTATCTGAATGTAGGATTGCTGATTTTCTTAACGCATAATAAAGATTTTGGGCTCGGCGCCTATAGCATAGTGGTTATGGCACTAGCCACATACACCAAGGCTGGTGGGTTTGAATCTGGCTTGGGCCAGCTAAACAACAACTGCAATAAAAAAAATAATAATAGCATCCAGGTGTTGTGGTGGGTGCCTGTAGTCCTAGCTACTTGGGAGGCTGAGGCAAGAGAATTGCTTGAGCTCAAGAGTTTGAGGTTGCTGTGAGCTGTGAGGCCATGGCACTGTACCAAGGTTGGCATAATCAGATTCTGTCTAAAAAAAAAAAAAAGATTTTGATCCCCTTCTGGTGCACTTCCAGTGGACTTGGCTGGTGGTACTTTAGTCTATTCATAATATTGACATTTCTGCATTTTATTTTTTATTTTTTTGACATTTCTGCATTTTATGTACCCATTTTTTTCCTTTTTGTTTCTTTAGATATTGGTTTTGGTAACAGTATAACAGTAGTGGCCCAAGATTCTCTGTATCTTTATTTTCTTGGTTAACTTTGTTGTATACCTAGAACTAGTCTCTGGAAATACCCTGGGAGCTACGTTCCCTTGCATCACCTTGGGAAGCTCCTTGGGCAGAAAACAAGCCAAGGGGAGGGGAGATTACTGGTATTCTGAACTTCATCCTTTAATTGCCTTTATGCCACTAATCTCCCTGCATAAAGAGGCCCAGGGGACAGTACACCCAAGTGCCAATTCAGTCTTTGTCATCTGATGATCCATCACTTTTTGTTTGGTGGTTTTCTGTCTTGAAATCTAGGATTTATGATGTGCCGTGGCCTTTATCCTCTCGGTAGGAGTGTGCCTCATGATCGGAGCTCTCCTTGATCTTACATGAAGAGTTTTGACCTGTTCCCCTTGAACTGACCTCTGATGCTGTTTGACAGTGTTTGCAGAAGCTAGCATCCATTGATTCATGTGGTCCTCAGTGGCAGAGCAGGAAAGACTGGGCTCTGGCTACTTTGTGTATGCAGGGGAGAGGGGAACACAGTGAGGCCAGAACATCATTCATTACTTCCAGGATTCTTTCTTTTCACAAACTATTTTAGGGGATAAGAAGAGAGCTCCCTGCTTTGGCTGCTGACTATGAAGCCTAATGGAGGAATCTCTGGACACTTTGAAAACATTAGTCACTGGGAAAGTAGTATGATAAGGTTGGAAAAGTGTGAGTGTAGGACCCGGAGAGACCTAAATTCTAGTCATAGCTTCCCTATTTGGTATGTGAGTTTCTTGGGCAATTTATCCACTGTGAGCTTCAGATTCCTTTATGTAAAAAGGATATAAGCCTATAATACCAGCACTTGGGGAGGCTGAAGCAGGAGGATTGCTTAAGGCCAGAAGTTTAAGACCATCCTGGACAATGTAAAGAGACCCTGGTTCTACAAAAATAAAAATCAGGCAGATGTGATGGTGTGGACCTTTAGCTACTTGGGGGCCTGAGGCAGGAGAACCCCTTCAGCCCAGGAGTTCAAGGCTGCAATGAGCTATAATTGGACCACTGCATTCCAGCCTGCGCAACAGAACGAGACCCTATCTCACGAAAAATAAACAATTAAGATAATACCTACGTTTTGCATTGTTAAAGGATTAAATAATGATATCTATAATCTTCAGCATAATAGCTGTGCATATTGAATGGTTATTCAATAAATGATGAAGACACACCTAAAATCTAGCATCTCTGTTGCTATGTGGCTGCCTTCTCCAAACAGGGCTGTGTGATCTTAAGCACATTTGCTATAATCCAAGGGCCAACAGGCCTTGTCTTCTACTAACTCAGTGTTTCATTTGTACTAACTCCAGCTTGTCCCTCCTCTCTATACTTTCTTGCAGTTCTTTTTTATTCTAGAGATGCTTTTCTCCTATTTGTGCTTTACCCTTCTTAGAATCTGGTGTCTATTGCACTTCATCTGCGGACTAAGAAGGTAACAATCCTCATTTCCAGAAATCTTCATAAAATGCTTGTCTCTTTGAGACTGGACTTAGCCCCTTGGGGGAAAGCTGTATTTGTGTGCTCCTTTCCCTGACCTGATGGTTGTGGATACTCCCTAACTTCAGGACAAAAAGGAGTTTGCCAAAACGTAGTGGACTTTGCAAGTACCTGGTGCTGCCTTGTCATGTATTTTTTACCTTTGCCTTCTTAGGGGCTTCCTGGGCTGCAGAGTGAGGAGGGGGGGTCAGAACAGCTGGGAGCGAAGTTGGGGAGTGGCATAGAAAAGGCTGGGTTCAGAATGGGAAGACAGTGATAACACTCAACTGTGGACTTTCCTCTGGGGGCAAGACTGTGTCTTTTTCTAGTATCCCTAGAAAGGCTTTTTTTATTTGTTTGTTTGTTTCCCTTTAGGAGGGAACAACAAAAATAGGAAGAAGTGACTCAGACCAGGAACAGGACATTGGTAAGTGGTAGAACATATGGGTTGGGTCTGACACTTTGGGGTATTTGTGCCTAAAATGTTTCTCAAGAGAAATCTGATGCTATGAGGGAAAGGGAATTTTTGAAGCATGAATGGTCTGCTTCTCTTTCTGCTGCTAGGTGTTGGGGCCAGGATGTGATAGGAAGCCTACACAGTGGGAGGATTTCAGGTTGGGGTAGTTTCAGGGGGTGGCTCTTCCTCTCTTATTATGGTGTGAGATCTTTAAGACATTGGTTTCTGATCTTAAAGATTGGAGGAGGTGTTCCCATGTGTTTTCCCCCACCTAAGTGACCACTGTCTCCTCTGTAGTCCTGCAGGGTCAGTGGATTGAAAGAGACCACTGCACTATCACCAGTGCCTGTGGGGTAGTTGTCCTCCGGCCTGCACGGGGGGCTCGCTGCACAGTCAACGGCAGGGAAGTCACAGACTCCTGCCGTCTGACTCAAGGTAGGACTGTCTACAGCCCTGTTTAAACCATGGTGGGTGATGGACCAGCAGTAGTCTCTTGGGCCCAGAGAGTTCAGTGCAGCAGGCTTCACAGACGGAGCACTCTGCCTGTGCACCAGAGACCTGAGTATATTCTAATGTGATCTTGTTTCCTTAAGCCCCAATTCCAGAGCAGAGCGAAGGATGACTCTGAAATTTGTATCTGTGCTCGTTAACTCTATGTTGTCCTTGGGAAAGGCTCTAAGCCTCGCTTCCTTATCCCTAAAATGGAGATAATAATAGGATTGTTGTGAAGACTGAGTGAACCTTATCCGTGTGAAGTTCTGAACATGATTCTTGGCCTTCAGTAAACACGGTCATTATTTCTATCACTGTCACTACCGTTATTCATCTATTCAAATTCTGTCTCCTTGGAAACTGAGCTTAGATTCCTCCGTGAAGCTTTGCCTGACCACTCCACCTGGAACTCATCTTGCTTTCCTGTCTATTGTATTGATTCAATGTGTATGCTATGAGACATGTAGTTAATACATACCAGCTAAATGATCAGTCATTGAGGGCGTGATTTTGTCTCACAGAACAGTGGTGCACAGTATGTACTCCAAACACAATCTGTTTAATTGACTTCCCTCTTGTCTCTATGTTGCAGGAGCCGTAATAACTCTGGGGAAAGCACAGAAGTTCCGATTCAGCCACCCAGCAGAGGCTGCCATCTTGCGGCGGCGAAAGCAGGTTAGCACAATCGTGTTTTCTGGGATGTTGCTGGTCTCCCTATCTCCTTTTAGAGGAAAAGCTTAAGCCTCATCTGGTTCTGTTGGGGTGGGGGCGATGACAACAGCCTCACTGAACTTTCTTTCTTGCTCCAGGTAGGAGAGGTTGCTGGTGGCAGTGGCTCTTTGGAATGGCTGGACTTAGATGGAGATGTCACTGCATCCCGTCTGGGTCTCTACCCTTTGCTTTGGAAGGGAAGGTGAGAAACAGCTGATCATACTGATACGGAATCCACTGGGTTTGCTTCTTAGTCCATTACAACGTGGAGCAAGGGGATGCTTGGGGTAGCAGGCAAGGTCTGAATGAAGTCTGATCTGAGTCAATGTGATTTGAAAATCCTGAACTCGCTCCTAAGAGTGTAGTTGGCAGGAAAGTGTCTTGGCCCTCACTCATTTCCTCTGGCATTTCAATTTTCTTCATCATATAAAGAGGCGTATTATTTGATTTTTCTAAGGTCACTTTCCTATCACAATAAAATTTAACTGTGATATGTTTGTAGATATCTTTGATACTGATTTCTGAACTTTTCTCCCTATATCTCTCTAAAATTTCAATCTGCTTGGGTGTGAGCTCATAGTCTGTGTCAGTTAGCTTCCAGAACTTATGACTTCCTTTGAGTTTTTAAAAGATTGTATGTCTGGGTGGCACCTGTGGCTCAGTGAGTAGGGCACTGGCCCCATATACTGAGGGTGGTGGGTTCGAACCTGGCCCTGGTCAAACTGCAACAAAAAATAGCCGGACATTGTAGCAGGCACCTATAGTCCCAACTACTCAGGAGGCTGAGGCAAGAGAATCGCTTAAGCCCAAGAGCTGGAGGTTGCTGTGAGCTGTGATGGCACGGCACTCTACCGAAGGTGACAAAGTGAAACTCTGTCTCTAAAAAAAAAAAAAAGATTGTATGTCTGAGAATCCTTCTCCCTCTCAGAACCAAGAATTCAGAATTGTACATGCGAGAGACAGGAACTATAGGAATAACAGGAAAATATCTTGGGGGATGTACCCTTTTATACTCACTTCACCTGCTCTGTGACTGAGGCATTTAGGCAGAGTTTTATATGTGACTGATAGTAACTGCTTTTTTAATTCATAGTCATACTTCATTTCTACAAAGAATACCCTTTCCAGATCTAGATTCCTTGCAGGCTGGGTACTGGGAATCCTTCTGTTCTCATTAGTCCAGCTACCTCTGCCTTGGGATTTCCAGTAGGACTTTGTACCTATGATGTTATTGGCATTGGGAGCTGCCAGGCACCTTTGGACAAGGTCATAGTAGAGTTATGATGGCCCTTGGTTCCTTGGTTCCTTTGGAGGGATCTGGCTGCCCTTTCATCAGGCCAGTGGCATTTGTTGGCAGATGAAGACAGTCTCAGGGCTGACCTTGGTAGTGAGGGATGTTGACAGGGGAGCAGTAATGCTCTGATTTGGGAAGTCTGAACAGCAGGCAAGTCTTAGGAGGGCTGCTAAGGGTTGAAGGACTGCAACAGAGGTTTAAGGAAGAGTGGTTTGTGTCTACAGCTCTATGGGATGAAGCCTAAGTTATAACAGGTGACACAGGGTGGAGAGTATTGCAGCCAAGTATCAAGCCTGTCCTCTCAGGACAGAGGCCAGAACTTTTGCTTTGTCAGAGTGGCCCTCTCTTTCTGTAGTGAAGTCATGAGGAGGCCCCATTTTAGGTGAGATTTGTTTGGGGGTGACTCATCAAAGATCTGTTTTTCCAGAGTTTTACAGATAACATGTCAACATAAAGAAGCATGGATGTGGAGAACATGTATTGCAATTGGACAAAACTGGTTCTCACCCTGGTGGCACCACATAAAAGCTATGTGACAGTCTGAGCAAGAGCAAGACCCCCTCTCTACAAAAAATCGAAAAATAAGCTGGTTGTGGGGATATGCACCTGTAGTCCTAGCTACTTGGAAGGCTAAGGCAAGAGGATCCCTTGAACCCAGGAGTTTGAAGTTGCAGTGATCTGTGATCATGCCACTGCACTCTAGCTTGGGTGACACAGTGGGGTGGGGAGAGAGAAAAGCTGTGTGACTGTAGGCAAGTCACTGAATTTCTAAACCCATTTACTTACCTCTAAAGAAATGATATTACCATCTCTTTCCCAGGGATTCTTGTGGTAAGGATTGAAAGATCTAGTGTATGTAGGCAGTGCTGACAGCTGCCATGACCCCTGCTGCTGCCCAGGAACGCTGCCTGCCTTTCTTTCTCCTGTCCTCCTTTCTCAGCCCCGCTGGCCTGTCCACCCCACGGTACACTGTGGTCTCCTCTTGCCTTTTAAAAGTCTTCTCTGGCTCTCTAGCCCAATGAGTATTAACATGACCTTTTGGAAACATCAAGAATGTGCTGTTTCATTCCATGTGAATCAAGGACTCTCCCACCTGCCACCTCCACTCTTCAGCACCAGTACTAGGATCCTGTAGACTGGACTTGTCCTGCTTAGCTATTTTGGATGGAAGAGATGTGTGCCCGCCCCCGTGGAGGTGATGTGGTATGGAGCTCAAGACTGTGATTGGGCAAAATGAGGGAGAGGAACCTGTATGAGTAGAGAAAAAATGCATATTGACAGCTGGGCTCCCAGCTGTGTGGCTGTGTGTCCATGAGAGTTTCTCCTCTGCTCTCGGATGGGGTTGGCTCCAAAGCCACCTCTTGTCCTAGGCTTTCAAAGTTCCCTCATTTACCTCTCTGGAGGAGTGTTTATGGGGCACCTACCAGGCTGAAGCTGACTCCCGAGCCAGGGGAAAGCCAGAGGAAATGGCCAGTCTGCTCTCCTTTTTTCCTTGCAGCAGAGATCTGGACCAGAGAGCAGTTTGTCCATAAATACCATTGTCTGTGTTGTTGGCATTTTCCCATTTGGAATTTTAGGGGCTTAACCTTAGGTGCCTAGAGCCTGGGACACACTGTTGCTGCTACCACTGCCACCGCCACTGTTACTTTAGTTAGTAGATGCTGCTGCAGAAGCTGCCAGACCCCGAGGCAGGGAGGAGTGCTGGGTAAGAAGAGGGGAGGGCTCAGTGGAGTCTTGGCAGCAGGTGACCAGGCAGTAGCTGGGGGGTTCTGGAGCCACCACGATGAAGCCAGCCATCTGATAGAGACAAGGGTCCCTTGGCTGGCAGGTAAATGAAGACTTGCCCCTTGAAATCTACCCAGACATGCAGCTTAAGATTGCTGTTTTCTTTTTTCCGTGCTTTCTGGGAATTCAACTAAAGTGCTTAGCTGAGGGAGCTATTCTGTCTGTGTGGGACCTTAGGTAAATGTGCTGTGTCAGCAGTGATCACCCAAACAGCCTCTCCTTGCAGGCCCCAGTGTTGCTATGAAGTAAAGTGTATCACAGCTGCTGCTTTCCTAGGGGAGGGTAAAGGGAATGCTCTTCTAGGGAGAAGCAAATTGTAAATCAGAAGGTTGGGGAGACAGCCAGAGAGGGAAACTAAGTAATCTCAGGGATTCCAAAATATCCCCTCCCTGCTTGTGCCATCTGGTGGTTTGTAGGGTTTTGCTGGATTTGTCTAGGACTCTGTGATGGTCTTACATTTGTAATTCTGCCATTTCTTTGGCCAGACAAAATTTGGAACTGTATACAGGCATGATACATATAAATAGACGTATAAAATGTTCCCCAGGGGAACAGTTGCTGTCCCCAGCCTTCTGTGTCACGCGTGACAGAAGGTACCTTTCCTCCTTATATATGTTCCAACTGTGTTTTTGGCCTTTGCCTTCACCAAGCAGCACCAATCTTCCCCTGAGCACATCTGCTCAAATATGTGGACCTGTCTTAGTCCTTGGACTGCTTACAAATTGAATCACTTCACAGCCTCCTTCTCAGGGAAGGGACTGTGGATGTGGCATCTCCCACTCCCACCCCCAAGTCTATTCCACCCATCTCTCTTCACCCATCATCTTTCACTGTCCACCCAAGGCCACATTTTGAAATCTTAACTTCTTCCAAGACAGTGGTGGCAAACTTTTTCTGTAAATAGCCAGACAATATTTTAATCTTTGTGGGCCATGTGGTCTTTCGGTGGCTGCTTGACTTTGCCAGTGTGGTACAAAAGCAGCCCCATATAATACATAAACAATGGGTTTGGCCGTGCTCCCAAAAAGCTTTATTTATGAAAACAGAAAGCACACTGCAATATTTGCACCACACACTCTAGTCTGTAAACATGTACTTTACTTCTTTATTTTTTTTTTTTTTTAGCAGTTTTTGGCCGTGTCTGGGTTTGAACCCACCACCTCCAGCATATGGGGCTGGTGCCCTACTCCTTTGAGCCATAGGCGCCACCCAATTTTTTTTTTTTTTTTTTGAGACAGAGTCTTGCTTTGTCACTATGGGTAGAGCACAGTGACATCATTGTAGCTCACTACAACTTCAAACTCCTGAGGTCAAGAGATCCTCCTGCCTCAGCCTCCTCTGGGATGACAGGTGTGTGCCACAATGACCGGCTGATTTTTAGTCAACACATCTTCAGGCGGGTCTTCACCTCCTGGACTAAAGTGATCCTCTCACCTCAGTGTAATTCCAAAGCTCTAGGATTATAGGCACAAGCTTCAGTGCCCAGCCTGGACCTCTGTTTTGACACTCTGTATGTTTTCATTCTGCTTTACAAAGTGGTAACTCCTAAAAAGATTGAATCCTTTATAGCACATGGCTCAGACTGCCTGGAGTCTTGTCAATAGTAGAAGCCCATGTGAATACAAGTTCCCTTCCCAGCTCCTCCTATTTGCCTCAAACCAGTCAGGATAAAGGATGAGAATCTTAATGAACACAATAATAGAGCATCTGTAAGGAGACTTTCCAAACTATCAATGACCTTCTTTAAGCCTTTGAGTCATGTTCTGGGACTGTAGAGGGCTGGTCGCTGGACAAGGCAGGTCTGATTCTGGCTTTTTTGGTAGGCTCTAGAGGAATCTGACTCTTCTCAGACACTTCCTCTGTGCCCACTCTGAAGTGCTCATGCAGCTAGTGCCTTTAGAAACCTGAAGGGCAGGGAGGGAGACACCCTACAGGAAAACACCTCGGAGGTACTTGCCTAGAAGAACTTGTGTGACCACAGGGAATGTTCAGCAAGCAGGTGGAAGCTGTCAGTTTTTGGAGGAAGCCACTGACTCATTTGTGGTCATGCAGGAACCTGGTGACAGAAGAAAGCATGACTACAAACTAGAATTCCTTGTAAACTTTTTATTGTGGAAATTTTGAATATAACACAAATTATCAAGTTAGTGGCTAATTTTTTTTTTTTTTAAACAGAGTCTCAAACCACAGTGAGATAGAGTGATCTGTGCCCTGGGTAGAGTGCCATGAGTCAGCCTAGCTCACAGCAACCTCAAACTCTTGGGTTCAAGTGATCCTCCTGCCTCAGCCTCACAAGTAGCTGGGAGTACAGGCACCAATTACACTTGGCTAGTTTATATATATATATATATATAATTTTTTTTTTTTTTAGAGACAGAGTTTCACTTTATTGCCCTTGGTAGAGTGCAGTGGCATCACAGCTCACAGCAACCTCCAGCTCTTGGGCTTAGGCAATTCTCTTGCCTCAGGCTCCTGAGTAGGTGGGACTACAGGCACCCACCACAACACCCAGCTATATTTTTGTTGCAGTTTGGCCAGGGCCGGATTTGAACCCACCACCCTCGGTATATGGGGCTGGCACCCTACTCACTGAGCCACAGGCCCTGCCCTACTTTTGCAATTTTTAGTAGAGACGGGGTCTTGCTCTTGCTCAGTTTGAACTCCTGAGCTCAGATGATCCACCCACCTTAGTCTCCCAGAGCACTAGGGTTGCAAGAGTGAGCCACCACACCTAGCCTCATGGTTAATCTTATTTCATTTTTGTTCACACTTTCTCCCATTCCTCTCCACTGGGTATGGACAAATTCATGACATACTTCACCAGTAAACACTTCTGCATGTGTCTTGGAAAGATAAGGCAGAGTCTAAGGGTCTTGATCCTATTCTAGGTCTGCTTCACTGAGAGTGGCCCTCGTGGAACCCAGCTCTCCCCTTGGGCTGCTGCCACACACAGACGTAGGGTGCATACAAACCCTCTTCCTCCTCTGGACCGGCGGCCTCTTCCCATCAGGGCACAGGAATTTTTGTTTTCGGGAATGGAGGTGGTGTAGCTATCTCTGAACACGTAGGAATCTCCATTGGAGGTTCTGCTCTACTTGGTATTTTCAACAGATTTTTAGAAGAAACCTTTATTTATTTTTGAGACAGTCTCACTTTGTTGCCCTCAGTAGAGTACTGTGGCCTCATAACTCATAGCAACCTCAAACTCTTGGGCTCAAGTGATGCTCTTGCTCACACTGGTCTCAAAACTCCTGAGCTCAAGCAGTCTACCCACCTCAGCCTCCCAGAGTGCTAGGATTATAGGCGTGAGCCACCATGCCCTGCCTCTTTTTATTTTTATTTATTTATTTTTTTAGAGACAGAGTCTCACTTTGTCACCCTCAGTAGAGTCCTGTGGCATCACAGCTCACAGCAACCTCCAGCTCTTGGGCTTAGGAGATTCTCTTGCCTCAGCCTCCCGAGTAGCTGGGACTACAGGCACCCGCCACAATGCCTGGCTACCTCTTTTTATTTTTTAAAGGACAAAACTTCGTGGTTTAGTTAAAATATTTTTGAGTTTCTTTAAAAACAACTTCCTCATGATTTTTCTTAACCAAAATAAGCTTATGTTTCTGCTAAACTTACAAATCTGAGAATATGTCAGTTTAATGACAGTTCTCCCCTTCTGCTCTGTGACATCACGAGCTGCCTGTGACACCATGCCTGTTTGTCCCAAGTTGCCAGAAGTCCAAAGCCTTCTCCACCCTGTTGAATTCAGGGCTGTCCTGGAGGGGCTTAGACTGCTACCAGTTTTTCCTGAGTGTGGTCTGCGTTTCCTCTTGGGGAACCCCGGATGCTTCTGTGATAGGAGAGTGCTTGAAAAGCAGTGTGACAAGGACCTTCAGCCACCAAGGGATGGAGAGATGTCCCACAGGGCCTGGGTTCAGCAGCATCAGTGCTCTGTGAAGGATTTGAGGCCACAAATCCTAGCAGGACAGATTGGAGTTGAGAAGGAACTTAGAGTTTGACCAGACTTCTCTCAGCCAGCAGACTACAGAAAGTAGGTGCCCCCCATTGGAAATGTCTGCCTCACCTCCTTGCTTGTCCTCTTTCATGCTTCCCAGCCTTCTGTGTTCTTTCCTTTGTTTTCTTTGTGAGATGATGGAACCTTTGGTGTTAGGTGTTCTCTCCCTTCTTTTAGAGACCAGAGGCTCTTCTAAGGGGGCTGGAAACAGGAATAAGGAAGCTCCCTTCCTGCTCATCTCTCAGAGCGATGGGCCTGCTCCTCACTCCTCACGTGCACACCTGTCCATGCCTTACTACCTGCCCTTGCACGTGTCCACTCTTATGCTAAGGGCCTGCAGCCCCATCCTGTCTTGTCACCCTGGCCAGCTCTTTCACTCCACACAGAAGAGCCATGGGCAGAGGTGTCTGAGCCAAGGCAGCCACAGGCAGGGAGGAAGGTGCTAAACTTCTGAGTGTTTTTGGTCCCCAGACCAGCAGTGGCTGCTCAGAGAAGACACCTGGCCAGCCAGTTCACAGTAGCAGCAAGAAGACAACTATGTAGCAGAGAAAGAAGCTCAGGCATTTGTTCCACCTGATCCCCGGCATCAGACAGATCCTGAGACTCAGCCATTCCCACCCACCAAAGCCCAGAGAGGGCAGACACATTTGGATACATTCTTCAAGCAGCAGGGTAGAATGTCTGGTGAAAAAATGCCTCCCTCCAGCTAGAGAGAATCATCTAGAAGCAGAGATTGCTGGGAGCCCAGAAGGGACTGCAGCAGTTCAGGACACAGTGCTGGCTGCATGACAAGCACACCCACAAGTCCCCACTCCGGGACCCCCGTGAAGGCCGGGTTCCAGAGCCTCGGTGTGGAGGCCGATGGGCATGCTGCAGTCCTTTGAGCCTCCAAAGGCTCTACAGCCAGCACATGCCCCAGCTCCACAGGTACAGCCCGTGTCACCTGGGAGCACGTGGTGAAGTTAACTATCCCTCAGGCAGTGTTCCTTACTCCCCAGTGCCTCAGTCTCCTCATCTGTGAGCTGAAAGATGTGTGTTCCCCTCTTCCCCATCACCGTCCCCTCCTCTGGCTACTCTTCTTCCTTATCTGTATATCTTCTCAGATTTAGCCTTCTCCCTTAGTCCTCAGCCTCAGAGAGGCGAGTCTTGCTTCTTTGATGCTATCTTCTGGGCAAGGATCTCAGCCTCACTTTTCGCCTGCTCTTAGACCTGCACTACCCACATACATGTGCTTTTATGTCCTGCACATACCACCTCAGTCCCCTCAGGCTTCAAACCAGGTTTCTTCATTCCTAGACCACCTCCCTCTCCCTCCCTGCCTGCCTGCACTTTAAGTGAGGTTCTGGCTCCACCTCTCACCTAATGAGTGAGTATGTCTTGACGCCAAGGCTCAAGTCA
Organism: Galagoides demidoff; assembly: GCA_963574575.1. NCBI lineage: Eukaryota > Metazoa > Chordata > Mammalia > Primates > Galagidae > Galagoides > Galagoides demidoff. The sequence continues at coordinate 25,047 of CAUYQV010125844.1, forward strand.
GGATCGTCCATATTTCTTTTCTCCAACACTCTTTATATGCAGTAAAGGGGGGAGGATTCCAAACTCTTTGGACCAGAGGCCTGTGCCTGTGTCTTATACCTTTTCATATCCTTAGGGCCTCTGCAGAAAGTTCACAATTGATGTCTGTTGGTGTTTGCTCACCTCTCTGGTCTTCAGAGTACTAGGTGGACTCTTAAAAAACTTTTTATTATGAAATATTTTAAACAGACCAGGTGTGGTGGCTAAAGCCTATAATCCTCACACTTTGGGAGGCCAAGGTGGGGGAATTCCTTGAGCTCAGGAGGTCGAGACCAGCCTGAGCAAGACCAAGACCCTGGCTCAGCGCCCATAGTACAGTGGTTACAGCACCAGCCACATACACTGAGGCTGGCAGGTTTGAATCTGGCCCGGCCAGCTAAAACAACAATGACAACTGTAGCAAGACCTGGTGCCTGTAGTCCCAGTTACTTGGGAGGCTGAGGCAAGAGAATCACTTGAGCCCAAGAGTTGGAGGTTGCTGTGAGCTGTGATGCCACAGCACTCTACCAAGGGTGACATAGCAATACTCTATCTCCAAAAAAAAATAAATAAAAAATAAAGACCAAGGCCCCATCTCTACTACAAGTAGAAAAACTAGCTGAGCATTGTGGCAAGTGCCTGTATTCCCAGCTACTTGGGAGGCTGAGGCAGGAGGATTGCTGGAACCCAGGAATTTGAGGTAGCCATGAGCTAAGCTGATGCCATGGCACTCTAGCCTGGGCAACAGAGTGAGTAAAAAATTAAACACACGCAACGTTGAGAGAATAATATACTTATCACCCATATTCATCAGTCATTAGAATTTACTACACTTGCTATATCTCCTTGTGTTTCTATTTTCTGAAGTATTTTAAAGCGACTCTTAGACATCATGTCATTTTAATTCTACATTTTTAAGAATACACCTCTTGGCTCGGGGCCTGTGGCTCAAGTGGCTAAGGCTCCAGCCACATACACCTAAGGTGGCAGGTTCAAATCCAGCCCGGGTCTGCCAAACAACAATGATGGCTGCAACCAAAAAATAGCCAGGCATTGTGGCAGGCACCTATGGTCCCAGCTACTTGGGAGGTGGAGGCAGGAGACTCGCTTGAGCCCAGGAGTTAGAGGTTGCTGTGAGCTGTGATGCCACAGCACTCTACCAGGGGGACAGCTTGAGGCTCTACCTCAAAAAAAAAAAATGCCTCTTAAAAATGTGAATTTTCTTTATTAGCACAATGTCATTATCACAAAAAATTAAGATTACTTAATATAATCTAAAACCTAGGCAAATTTCTCTAACTGTGCTAGGTACCTTGGCTCAGGCCTGCAGTGCTACCACTTTGGGAGGACCAGGGAGAGGGGGGTTGCTTCAGGTGAGGAGTTTGAGCCAAGCCTGAGCAAGAGAGAGAACTGTCCTCTTCAAAAAGCAAAACAAAACAAAACAGCTGGGCAGGGAGGTGTGTGTCTGTTATTTCCAACTACTCAGGAGGATCACTTGAGCCCAGGAGTTTGAAGTTACAGCAAGCTATGATGACACCACTGGACTCTAGCCTGGGCAACAGAGCAAGAGCCTATCTTAATAAAAAAAAAAAAAAAAAAAAGGCTGGGTGTGATGGCTCACACCTGTAATCCTAACACTCTGGGAAGCCGAGGTGGGTGGGTTGCCTAAACTCATGGGTTTGAGGCCAGCCTGAGCAAGAGCGAGACCCTGTATCTAAAAAATAGCTGGGTATTGTGGTGGGCACCTGTAGTCCCAGCTACTTGGGAGGCTGAGGCAAGAGAATCACTTGAGCCCAAAAGTTGAGGTTACTGTGAGTGGTGATGCCAGGGCACTCTACCCAGGGCAACAAACTGAGATTCTGTCTTAAAAAAAAAAAAAAAAAGGGAAAAAGAAAAGAAATTAAAGAATAGGATGTACCTGGGGTCTCTCAGAGAGTTGGGACCATAGTCTGTATTACTATTATACCTGTAGACTTTTTCCTCTGCCCCTGAAGTCAGTTAACATGGGCCTGGTTTTTAACCTCTTTTGGAGCAAACTAAGTGAAACTTTATATTCCTTAGGTCAGCAGGAAGTAGGGGACCTCTTACTTCTTCTGAGATGGCTTTCCTTGTCTCCACAGAGTTTCCCTGAATTTGGATCTGTCCACCATGTTACCATCTGTGCCTGACCCCACTCACCAGATATTGGAGCAAATATCATCTGAAGAGCACTTGCCACAGGGTGCTTCTTACTGTCCAAGGACAGGGCGTCTCCGCAGGAATGGTCTCCATTCCACAGGCCCAGGAAAGCCTTGCACAGCCAGACGAGCCTTGGCTAGGAGGGGAGCCTCAGCTCTAGGCACCTGCCTCACTGTGAGCCCTAAGTCTGTCAGCATTCAGGAAATGAGTCGAATGGGTAAGCAGCTCCGTCAGAAGGTGTCCCAGAGCTTAACATCTCTGAGCCAATCAGCTAACAAGCTAAAGTCAAGGGGCGGGCCCCAAACCCTCACCCCTGCCATCCAGATCAGAAGGGCTAAGGGACCAACAACCTCTTATATTTCCCTGTGTTCTGAAGGACCCAAGCAGCCAGCTGTGCATAGAAAGACAATGAAGACTTTTCGGGGAGAATATAAACCACCTTCTGCAAGCAGGCCATCGAAAAGGTGCCATAAGGTATTGGCAGCCAGGGTCAGAGACATTGCCAAAAAGTCCTCTTATCTGCCTCATGGCAGTCCCTTGAAGAGACAGCTCAATGCAGGGGACCTAGACACCATGGCCCCACTCAGAGATTCCAGCTCACAAATGTTCCATGCAAGAGAAAAAGACAATGACTCCTCTGATACAGATATTAATTATTCTGTGAGTTCTCTTTCTTGTGTCTATGCCAAAGCCCTGGTGGAGCCCCCAAAGCTAGAGGACCCTCAGGGGAAGAAGTGGAATCTTCCAGAGCCAGATGATTCTGAAAGTGATGACAGCCAAATATCTGAGGACTCACTGGCCGCAAAGGAGTACCAAAACCCCAACGACCGCTCAGGGGCCAGCCATCACACCAACAGCCATGGCCACTGCAGGACCAAAACTAGAACCTCTGGGGGGGGCTTCGCTGTGCCCTCAAACAGTGTCTTACTTGCTCAAGCTCACAGGAGCTTTCCCTTGGATGGACTGATCAAGGCTGGGAAGGAAGTAGGGAAAGATGAACAAGAAGAGCCTTCTCTTGGCTCAGCTGATGAGATGCCCACAGAGACTTTCTGGCACCTACAAGACTCTCGTCTGCCTCCAGTGAACCAGGAGGCAACGTGTAGCCTTGATACCATCAACCACAGGACAGGAGCAAGGCCGGATGCCGTCCTGCCAGTGAGTAAGTCATCTTGCCTTGATCCCCGGTTCCAGCCCCCTTATGAACAGTCTGAGTCAGAGGCGGAGGCGTGCTACTCTGAACAAACCAACCCTCTCCGAGGCATGCAGCTTTCAATAGAGAGCCCACTGATGTCCATGGATTCCTGGTTTTCCTGTGACTCTAAGACCAACCCCAGCAGCCCCCTAGGAATGGTAGGTTCTTTATATCCAAGTACTGATGTGCAGGAATTTCAGCCCTGTGATGGTGAGAGGCCTGGATGCTGGCTAAATATTGAAGAACTAAGGTCAGCAGGTGCCAAAACAGTCACGTCAAATAGCTCTCAACTGCCCCAGGGCAGGACTGAGCACCCCTGGAGAGTAGGAGATGAGTATACAACCTCTGCTTTTGGTGCATCCAAGCTATCCATCTGGGGAGCTCAGAGGCTTCTTCAATCAGGAGCTGATGGCCCCTTTCTGGGCAGAAGTTTCCCTGACATGTCCCAGCAGGGCAGCTCCGAAGTGTCTCATGGTTCCAGTGTGTCAGGTGCGCCAGCTGCCTCTGCCACCTCATTCAATCATGGAGGCAGCACCCAGGAAAGGGATTGGGCCACCCTTCAGCAAAAGTATCTCCTTGAACTCTCAGTTTTGGAGGCTACAGAAGAGTTCAGTCCAGCTTTCCGCTGCCCTGAGGAAGACTCTGGTTCCCTGACCCAAGCTTCTGGCAAAGGACAAGATACTATATTGCCAGTTGGTCCCAGGGTAGCTAGCAGTCTGGATTTTAATAATTTTCCAATCCCTGTATCCAAAACCAGACGTATGAGAGCAGAGAAAGATCAGAACAATTTAAAGGCCAAGTTAGAAGGTCCTTCAGATTTCTTTAACCCTAGTGAGAAGGAGGTGAATTATAATGAAACTTACTCAGCAGACTTAGAATCGTCGTCTTCTGTATCAATAAATGCACAGGTCTTTCCAGAAAAGAACAACATAGCACATTCCGTGATAGAAGCACATAAACCCACACAGAGCAACTTGGAAGAATGCTTTCAGGGTGGCAGGAAACCGAGACTTAGGACTTCCTCTGATGAGTATTTTTTCCAGAAGAGCACTTGTCACAAAAATGTCGTCATAGCCACCAAAGTAGAACATCCATCCCAAGACTGGGCTCCTCTCAGGAAAAATACTGTAATCCAGCCGGGGCAATTAACACCTAACAGCCACTGTCCTCTACAGGAGGAGAAGGCAGATTGGCAAGAGAGCGATAGGAAAGTAGCAGAAAGATGCACAGATGGTTCCTTTGCCTTTCCATCAGATGCAGAACTATCCCCCCACTCTGCTCCCTGGAATCCACTCCAGTCTTCTCTGCAGCCTCCTGCCTTGGAAACATTCTATGTGACCAAAAGCAGGGATGCCCTGACAGAAACTGCTTTAGAGATTCCGGCTTACAGAGAAGCAAAGCCACCTTCCCCACCCCCTAGGGAAGCCTGGGGCATCGGTCACCTTCAAAACGCTTATTTGAAGAAGAATTTTCCAGTACTGTTACAAAACCAGAAGCCCATGGTTGCCTCATCTCAGCGGGTCACAGCAGAGAGGCCAGTGGATACAAACCCCAGGGAAGTTATCCGAGAATTAGGGAAATGTCCTGGAAATACTAAAGAAGAAAGCGGTAATTCAGTTTATTTTTTTGTTGCTCAGAACAGACATCTTCCCCCCTCTGGTGGCACAAAAGTATGTGAATTTGAAAATCAAGTTGGCATGCTGAATATGAAACCTGGTCTTGAAGCACTTGAGGGAGGAGAGTCCTCTTCCTCAGACCATTCCAGGTATGGGAAGCCTTTCCTCCTCACTTGTGAATCTGAGGCAGGTGTGGAAGAAGAACAGGATCAGAGTACAGTTCTGAGGCAGACCCAGGCCCATGACAGAAAGAGACAGTTCCCCTCTGGGACCAGGTCAGATTTCACCTGTAGGACCCTCAATTTAGGCTTTGAGAAGGATGCGCCAGCGGAAACTGCTGTTTCTTTGAAGTCTCGATCAGTACATCATAGGGTAAGCAGCCCAGTGACAGTGGCCCAGGGTAGGAGTCCAACACCAAAGTGGAAAGGGAAGCATGAAACTGGGCTGTTTGGAAAAGCTCTTCACCCCAAAGGTTGCTCAGAAGAGTTTAAGCTTCCACGGACAGAGTCTATACATGGAAAACTTCAGTTAGTTACATGCTTTCAGGAAAGAAACTCCAGTGAGCACAAGGGCTCTGGAAGGTTACAAGAAACATTAAACCCCAAACAAGAACCTTCTGGGAAGAAACAGAATATAAAGGCTAACAATTCTGACGAAATGGCTAGACTGATTGGGAGTATAATGCAGCTGGAAAATGACATCTTAGAAATGGAATCTACAAAGAATAAGAAGCTTCGTGCTGCTCATACACCAGTGGTCAATAAGGAATTTATGTTCCAGAGCCAGAAGGGTCAGCAGAAGGCTGACCATGTCCTTAGGATAGCCAGCCCTGGAAACTGTCTGTCCTTTGAGGATCAGCCATCTTCTCCCAAAGAGACAGATGATGTTATCTGTAGAGATGGTAAAGTGAGAGAGGCAGAGGTTTGTATTAGCGCTGGGAGCAATCCCCAGGTCCGAGAAATCACCTTAAGCCTGCAGATGCCAAGGGAATGTGTACGAGAGAGGAACTCTGTGAGCGGGCACACCCACTTGGCAGAATTAGCCCAGGACGTGTATGATTCTTTAGGGACACGCACAGCTCACAGAGAGCCCACCAACACTTTTCTTCACCCAAAGAGGAGGAGGAGGAAATCATTGGCTAAAGCTCAGCCTTTGCAGCCTAGGCCTGAAAGGTCTTCTGAGAATGACAGTGAGTTGGGAAAAGCATTAGCAAGCCTCAAAGGGCAGCCTTGGGGCTTAGAAAGTCTTGAGGAATTGGAGACCCTGAAAAGTTTTCAGGAAAGCCAAATTGCTAAATACTTAAGTAGTTCCAAGCAAGAGGAGCCAACAGCTCAAGGCGGAGTTGAAATGGCTGTGCAAAGGGGAGGGGGCCTACAGGAGAAAAATAAAATGATGCCATTGACTCAGGAGTTTTCTAGTCCGAGTCACCTTTATTTGGGCACATTTTTCAGCCAGGATACTATTGGCCCATTGCCAAGCCAGAAAAATCCCTCTACAGCTCCTTTTTACCAAGACCTGAATCATACCTTGCCCTTGAATTCTCCAAACCTGCCCAGCAGCTGTCTCCATGTGTCTGATGCTGTAGACATCTCCTCAGTTGACTTTGTGCTGGATCCCGCAATGTTGAAGGTTCCTAAGAGCCCCTGGGTAGCTAGAGCAGAGCCTCAGGAACAAAGTGGGAAGTCCAGAAGCCACAGTCCTCAGGGAAAGGTTAGAGAGGACACTTCTGTGGCACACACTGCTCTCTGTGAATCTGTGATATCCATGGCCCTGGGAGCTCGTCATTCTGAGGCACCAGAGAGCATTGTGGCCAGGCTATCAGTGAGCACCAGCTCCGAAGACCAAGGAGGGGACCACAGAATCACCTCTATGGGCTTGAGTACCAAGGAACGTTTACCTTCTGAAGCTGAAGTAGCTGTACAAAAAGAAATACAAGCTAATTCCCTGAGCAGGGTTAGCCAACTTGAAAAGAAGGTCAGCTTCTCCTTACAAGAGGATGATGATCAAGGTACTGTGGCAAAGCAGAAGGCAGAGGAGGAGGCTCAGGCTTTCTTAGCACCTGTTTCCCTGCCAAGGGTACCACACCCAGAACCCAGGCTGTTGGAGCCTTCTGTCTACGCATCCATGTGCCTGGCTATCTTGGAGGATATCAGACAGTTAAAGGCCCAGGGAAAGCAGCTTAATGACCTTGTGGCCGGGGGGACAGTCTTTCCCTACTATGAAACTTTGCTAGAATGTTCTTCAAGGGCTGCTGGCAGGCATCAGTATAAACAAATGGACCAGTCAGTGTCAGACAGTACTGGGAATGAGGGCAAAGCACAGGAGTCTGATGGGGCATCTGTATCTGCTGAACCAGGACATCTGTCAGTTGATAAGAGTAAAGTCCAGACCTCACCGGTCTCTGCAGACAGCTTTCAGCCTTCACCCAACACTGAAGCTGACAGAGGGCCATGGTGTCCCATGCCTATGCAAGCTTCTTCCCATGCTGCCTCTGCTCTGGATGAAAGACATTGTCCTGGAGAACTGAAACATGTCCTGGGAGCTTATGAACAGCTCATACATCACTCTAGTTCTTCTGTAATCATAGAGAAAAAGAAAGAAGCAACCAGAACATTTTCCTTTGTGGATCCCGTAGACTGCAACAGCCCTCTTTCTTCAGCAGCTGTGGAAGGGGACAGGGAGATAACACCAGAGAAAGGAGTGGCTGCCTTATCTTCTCAGACCCCTTTTGATGATGCTGGGGTGATTATGGGTGGGCAAAGTAAGTCAGCTCCCTGGGAGATTACAGAGGATATGTCCCCTGCCAGTAGGGCCAGCAGGCCAGAGCACCAGGAGCCTAGAACTCAGGACACCACATATAGAGTAGGTTCAGGTAACTTCTTAGTGACGGTGCAGGGAGAAAAAACAGCCCAACTTGAAAGTCAGACTGTGATCTGTGATGCTCAGAATTCTGCAAGTCTCTTTTCTAAGCAAGACCACATCCAAAGCCTTGAGGCTTTCATTGGTTTAGAAGAAGGGTGGGCAAGTCCCCAGCAGGGTATTGTTCTGCCTGGAGCCATGAGAAAGGCTAAACTGGGAGCTCCAGCACAGCAGCATGTGGAGTGGAAAGGAAGGATTGTGTCTAAGCTGACTGACGCCTACAGGTCTTGCAACAAACATCCTGGGCCAACTTCATTTCCAGATCAAATACCTAGCCCAGATCCTGGGGCAGTGAGGGAGGAAGGCCCCTGCAGATACGGAAAGGAAATTTTAGATTGCCTCCTCTTCTCAGGAAACACTGAAGGTAACAGGACTCTCAGCTCACTGAGAGGAGAAGAAAGGAGCGGAATTGTTTCGTACTGTCAGTCCTGTCATTCTCAGCCTACTGCTACTCCTGCCTGTCCCTCCCATTCTTCCACTTTACTGTGTTATAGAGAAGGTGACCTGGGGAAGGAGACTTTAAAGTCTGCCCCCCACACTGTCCACCCACCCTGTGTAGTACCTTCTGAGGCCTGTGAGTTGGATGAGAGAAGAGAGAGCTCTTTTAGGGAACCTGACATGCTCTTGACACATGGACTTGAGCACCAAGACCTTAATATGGAAGTTAGGCCAGCAGAAAACAGCACTCTAGAACCCTCCACTGTGGCTGCTATCCTATCTCCAGCTCAAGGTTGCAACTCCCCATCTGCCTCTAATGTGAAGACAAGTTCTTCCAGCCACTTAGCTACTGATGGAAGTTCAGTAGAGGTTCCTGAAAACAAGGTGGCTGAGAAGAAAGCCACCGAAGACCCTAAGTTTGCCCCTTTCCCCGCAGGGATGTACTCTGAGTCACTGAGGCACTTTCAGGGCAGCTCTATAGGTGGCCAGGATGTACTGGTGTCTCAAACCAAGGCAGACCCACTGGCAACAACTCAGGAACCACATATCCTGAATTTAAGCGAAAGGCCTACTGAGAGTGAGCTGACAATAGAGTCACAGCTTGGATGTTTCAAAAATACCATCAGATGCCTTTCAGAAAACACCCAGTTTTCCACAAAGTCCAGGGATAATAATTGCTTGAATCCCCAAGCCAAGTCTATAGCATGCTTGAAACATGTCTCCAGTCCCCCAGATGACAATCTCTGGGAGGAAGAAGAGCAGCAGAGAGACCAGGCTGCAGATGCCCAGGGCAAGAATACCCCACCTTCCAGTGAGGGTGGTTTGGATGGCTGTGAGATTACAGAAGCTGGGAAAGAAGTGGCTGTGGCCAAGCTTTTCTCATTGAGTTTTGAAGACCCAGCTGCTGTGCCCTTGGAGCAAAGAGAAATACCACAGTCTGTCACCCAGAGGCCCAACCAGCCCCACCACAGGTACTCAGTTCCTATGATCGCTATCTTCTCTGGCCCCCAACACTCCGAGTCCTCCCCCAGACCACACTTGCCTGTGTTTAGTGCTTCTCCATCTCTTCGGGAGTTGAACTTGAATGTGAAGCCTCCCTCCTCTATAGACCAGGATATACCAGGGCCTGAGAGACGGTGGTACCCGCCTCTTAAGGGCTTTCCCTCAGGAAAGTCGGTGATAAGAGTATCTGTGAAGGCTACAGACAGTGATGAGAAAGCCTCATCTACTGTGGGTGATGGCACTGCTGATGACAGGTCCATAAAACCTACCACCCCTCCTTACCCAACATCTTCCACTGTCTCATGCATGCCAACCCCTACTCTCGTGACCAGCTGGATGTCTGGTGCTTTAGATCAGGCTCAGCAGGGACAGCCAGAGAGACTGGGCGTCCAAGTCAGGCCAGACAATTGGGATTCTCAGCTGGGCAAAGGAATTTTGCCCTTTGGCTCCAATAATATCAATCCCTATATCCCACCATGGTATCCAGAGGGGCCTGCATATATTGGCTGGAAGCAGTATGTGTTTGGCAGTGCTGTTGATATCTCCAGCCAGAAACCCTGGGACCTGACACCATCAAACGTGGCTCAGGGCAGTGACCTCAATGTCTCCTGCAGTCAGAAACCCTGGGACCTGATGCCATCAAACGTGGCCCAGGGCAGTGCCCTCGATGTCTCCTGCAGCCAGAAACCCGAGGACCTGACGCCATCAAACGTGGCCCAGGGCAGTGCCCTCGATGTCTCCTGCAGCCAGAAACCCTGTGACCTGACACCATCAAATGTGGCCGAGTGCTCCAACATGGACAATGGTCTAGAAGACCAGAACTCACCATTCCTCTCACCACTCAGCACTCATGTCAATTCTCAGGACTTGGCAAGCACCTGCAGCAGCATTGAGAATAGCCAAGCTTCAAATGAAGCCCAGGAAATATGGAGGCCCTCCTTTGTCTTAGGGCTTCCCCCTGTCCTGACCAGGCCTGAAGGAGCAGCCCCCACTTCAGGTCCTGATAGGCCCCAGTTCAAGGGCCCCCCTGCTGAGACAGGCTGTCTGAGGACTAAGTCTCCCTTGGTTGAGGGAAGTGCTACAAGGCTGGTGAAGGAGATTCTGCCACTGTGCCTGTCAGAAACAGGGTGCCCCGAGGGACAGGTCAGAATGAGCACATTTGAGAAGGGCACACAGACCCTCGGTTGTAGTCTCGGCTGGAGCTGCACCGACATCTCTGCCCCGTCTGAAGCCAGTGCAATGTCCACCCCTGAGCTGGCCTCGTGGGCCAGTATGCATAACCTGTCCCTCCACCTCTCCCAGCTCCTGCACAGTACCTCCGAGTTGCTTGGGAGTCTCTCTAAGCCCAGTGTAGACAGAAAGGAGCAGAACACCAAAAGAAACACCCCTGATGAGGCCCCACAGACCCTTCTGATGATGGACAGCTTTACTCAGACCACAGTGGATGAGGGCAGCCAGACTGACCTGATTTCACCTCTATGCCACCAGGCCTCAGAGGCCAAACCTCAGGAAACCAATAGGATCCTTAAGGTGCCGAGCTCAGATACCTCAACCATGTCTCAAGAAAAGGGAGATGTTGCTCAGGAGAAAGAAGAGGCAGAGGAAACAGCATGGAAAATGGCACAGCCCCCAGATCTCCAGGAGGAAAGCACTCACTGCAGATCCCAGAGCCCTCCAACACTCTCAGCCCTGCTACAGTTTCAAAAAGACCCTATTGGGCAGAGTCTTCCTTCTGCTAGCCCAGCAGTTTCTGATGCTTTTCTGCTTCCCATCTCCCAGCCAGAGGAATCCTTTTCTGTGGTTGTCAGCAACTCTAGCCTCAGCACCTCTCACTTCCCAGGGCTCTTCCTCAATACTTCACAGGTCCTCGGGGAGCCCAGGGAGCCGAAGGAGCTGGACTCCACAAATGCCTTGTTGGTGGACAGGGCCTCCTCCCCCATCCTGGCTCTTTGTCCAAGCACCCAAGAGTCAGGTCTGCCCCCAGGCTCTTTGACTCCCTCAGCTCCCCCTCTTGAAGGTCACCAGAAGCTTGATTCCTGCCCAGATCCTCCTCTTGGTACCTTGGAGCCTCTAATGGATAATTATTCCCAAACCATCGAGTCAGATGGTTCCCAGAAAGCCGAGAAGCTGGGTGGAGAGGGTAGAAGTCCCTTAGAGAGGAGTGTTGTGAGGTCCTTGCTTGAGTTACGCTCCACGCACAGCCCACAGCAGAGCCCAGATCTCCAAGTTAATTTCATAGAGCAGCCCTCTCAGCAGCGTGAGCTCAGCACCACCACTGAGGTCCAAAACAGACTGCTACCTCTGCCGTGGCTGCAGAGGAGCCAGAGGCTGGCTGATGACTTGGTGCCTGAAGAGGAGGTTTCCCAAGAGGTTGGCCCACCGAGCAGTAAGGGGCCAAGTCGATGGCAAAGCAGATCAGAAAATGCAGGTGAGAGCTCAGTCTCTCCAGGGGAGCCCCAGCCTTCTCTGGACATTTTGTCTTCATGGAGAGGCCTCCAACACCTTAGCCCCTGCCCTGTCTCTGAGCTGACTGATAATACAAGGGTCCAGGGTCCTGCCTTGAGCCTCCCTCAGGCCTGCCAACCTGAGAGGCTGCTGTGCTCCAGTTCCCAGATGTGCATGACCCCTGACCCACAGCATCACAATCTGAGGGACCTCCCAGTGCATAATAAGTTTAGGAACTGGCATGGGGTTCAAGATGGCTCTTCTGGGAGCCTGGGTGTGACTGAAGAGCTGGGGGCCAGCTGTGATCTCAGCGAGGGAGAGCAGGGACAGAGTACCCCACATCCTCTTGAAGGCCAGAGCCAGGGTTCTGAGCTGTCCCAGAGGGAGCAGATTCCCCTGCAAGTTGGGACACAGAATCTCTCACTCAGCGTGGAACTAACAGAAGCCAAACTGCACCGTGGCTTTGGGGAGTCAGACGCCCTGCTGCAGGTACTACAGAGTGGGGCTGGGGAGGCACTTGCTCCCGACAAGCCTGCGCTGTCCACCTGGGAGGAGCTCCATGCCCGGTAAGGCCCAGTCTGCAGTTGGGCAGGGTGGGGTGGAGTAGGAGTGTGGGGGTCGAGAGGGAAGAACTGAGCAAAACGATAGTTTACTGTTCCCTTAGCCAGTGTTTGTCTCTGAGGTCTCCCAGGGTCGGAGATATGACTTGAGGTGAAGGGGCATTTGGTGCCAGCTTCGGTGAGTCAATCACATTTTGTTTCAGGCAAAAAACCACCATTGAGAATCTCAGGAGAGAGCGGGCTGAGCGACTCGAGAACTTCAATCGGACTCGGAGCTTAAGCCCCCAGAAACAACTGAGCCTCCTGCCCAACAGGGATTTCCCCATCCAGGACCTTGACTTGCCCAGCAGGCGCCGAGAATACCTGCAGCAACTGAGGAAAGATGTCGTGGAGACCACCAGGTGAGGGCAGACTTGGAACCCTCCAAGGAGCAGGCTTTGTAGTGGGGAGGGGCTCCTGGGGAGCAAGGGCTGGAGTTTTAGCACCCTGGGGTTCTCCATTCTTGTGGGCCATGCTCATGCTTTGTGGAGGTGGGTATGGGAGACTGAGGCAAATGGAGAAAGGATGCAGGGGACAGTAGGGTGAGGGAGGGGTGGGCAGAGAAGAGTCCTGGGGAAGGATAGAAGCGGGCGGGGAAGACCTGACATGCTGTGCAAGTCTGCAGGCCTGGACCTCAAAGTGGCTTGTTCTTCTCTGTCCAGCAACATCTTCTGAGGATGTAAAATCAAACTTTAAGATCCTTAAAGGGTAAAGGGAGGAGGAAGCCTTCTAGGAGGTGGTATTCAGCTAGTGCTGTCACTGGCATCATGTGAGAAGGTGTCTTTCCATCCTGTGATCTCCCCTAGGAGCCCAGAGTCAGTGTCCCGACCTGTGCACTCACCCTTGGACATAGAGCTGATGCTGCAAGACTACCAGCGGGCACGCGAGGAGGCCAAGGCGGAGATTGCCCGGGCCCGAGACCGACTGCGGGAGCGGGCAGAACAAGAGAAGCTAAGAATCCGCCAGCAGATCACTTCCCAGCTGTTGAAGGTGGGGAGTGGGGCAGGCGTCTCATTTCGGAATGGACTTGGAGCCTGGAGCAGATCCCAGACTGGATCAGCCTTTGCCATGGCTACCTCTTAGTCTTGGGATATAACATTTGGAGGAGAGAGTGGGAGCCCTGGTATCAACTCAAAACTGAACTTCTTTACATCCTTAGCAGACCAGCTCCTGTCCCCAGGCCACAGTCTGGGAGGAAGAGGCTTTGGCATATGGTAGGGAGTGTGGAGAAGTGTGAGGAGCCATGGCTTTAGGAAACTGTGGGGTGTGAGGCTGAGTTGGGAGACAAAGGCAGGTGGGTGATAGGGGCTGTGGAGGTGAGAAAGGGTGTTTGGGGGTTGGACCTGGGTGTAGGTAATGAGGGTATATCCCAAGCTGCTTGGTGATGGTTTGGCCTTCCCAGGAGGAAGAAAAACTTCACAGCCTGGCTAACTCCAGCTCCCTGTGCACCAGCTCCAATGGAAGCCTTTCGTCTGGTGTGACCTCTGGCTACAACAGTAGCCCAGCCTTGTCAGGCCAGCTCCAGTCCCCAGAAAACGTCGTAAGTAGGCAAATGTTGGGAGTGAGTTGGACTGGGCAGGACACTGTGCCTTCTGGGGCACACTGCTGATATGTGCCCTCTCATGTGCAGGCCTTTACCCATCCCTAAAGTCCTGCTCCCCCTCTCTCTGTTTATACATTCATTCAACGAGCATTTGTTATGTAGGTGTTATTTTAGGATACTGCCATAAGCAAAACTGTTCTTGACCTTAAAACAGACTGTTAGAGGGGCAAATGTTAAACAAATTATTTTATGATTGTGTAATTATTATTGCCATAGTTATTTGAAGCAGGGGTGGTAGCCCAGCATAAAACAGGGGATCTGACCTGGTCTGGAGAGTTAATAGAGATACTCTGAAGAGAGAGCATTTAAACTGAGCCCAGAAAGGCGAGAGGTGCTTAATAATACAGTGAAAGGTTAGTGGCGTTGGTGTGAGAGATATGGGCCCAGCAAGATGGGCCTTGAGGAGAGTCTGAGGTACTAAATGAGAGCGCTAGTGTAGGGCCATGGGAGAACGACATGGTAGAGGATTAGAAAAGGTCTAATCATGTAGACTCTAGGGAGATTTCTGGGCCCCCCCCCCTTTTTTGAGACAAAGTCTCAAGCTATCACCCTGGGTAGAGTGCTGTGGCGTCACAGCTCACAGCAACCTCTAACTCTTCTGCTTAAACGATTCTCTTGCCTCAGCCTCCCAAGTAGCTGGCATTACAGGCACCGGCCAAAATGCTCAATGCTTTTTTTTTGAGACAGAGCCTCAAGCTATCACCCTGGGTAGAGTGCCGTGGCATCACAGCTCATAGCAACCTCCAACTCCTGGGCTCAAGTGATTCTCCTGCCTCCCGCCTCCCAAATAGCTGGGACTACAAGCCACAATGCCTGGCTATTTTTTGGTTGCAACTGTCATTGTTGTTAGCTGGCCGGCGCTGGCCTCAGTGTATGTGGCTAGCGCCCCACCAATGGAGCTATGGGAGCTGCCTCCTGGCCCCTTTCTCATCTCTTACATTGTGTTACTTCCCACAAGTGAGGAAGCTCATGACAGTAATAGAAAGGTCTTAGGTAGCAGAGTAGACCAATGGGATTGTGATAGAAGGAGGCAGAAGTGGCTGTGAGGAGATTTATTAGATGACCATGATGAAGCTGAGCAACAGGTCATGAATATGCACGGAGTTTGTAAAGAGATGGCATCCATAGGACTCAGTGACTGGCTGGATGTTAAAGGAAGGGAGAGAGAGGAGTCTAGAACAGAACACCCTTTAAATTTTTTTTCACCCTTTTAATTTGAACATGGAAGGGGTAGTGATGTTAACAATAATAAGAAACCTCAGAGGGAGGACCAGATTTTGTGGGGAAAGATCAAGAGTTTTTTGGGTTTTTTTTGAGACAGAGTCTTATTTTATTGCTATCCATAGAGAGCTGTGGCGTCACAGTTCACAGCAACCTGAAATTCCCCAAGTAGCAGGGACTATAGGCGCCTGTGACAATGCTGGCTATTTTTTTTTTTTTTGGCCAGGGCTGGGTTTGAACCTGCCACCTCCAGCATATGGGGTCAGTGCCCTACTCCATGAGCCACAGGTGCCACCCCAACACCCAGCTATTTTTTTAGAGACAAGGTCTTGATCTTGCTCAGGCTGGTCTTGAACTCCCGAGCTCAAGCAATCCACCCACCTCAGCCTCCCAAGTGCTGGGATTACAGGCATGAGCCACGGTGCCTGGCCAGAACAATCAAGAGTTTAGATTTGAGGGGTAGCGCCTGTGGCTCAGTGAGTAGGGCGCCGGCCCCCTATACCCAAGGTGGTGGATTCAAACCCAGCCCCGGCCAAAAACTGCAAAATAAATAAATAAATAAATAAATAAATAAAGAGTTTAGATTTGGGCTGGATGCGGTGGCTCACACCTATAATCCTAGCACTCTGGGAGGATGAGGCAGGTGGATTGCCTGAGCTCAGGCATTCAAGACCAACCTTAGCAACAGCCCCCGTCTCTTCTAAGAATACAAAAATTAGTCAGGCAACAGGGTGGGCCCCTGTGGTTCTAGCTACTGGGAGGCTGAGGGAGGAGCATCGCTTGAACCCAAGAGTTTGAGATTACTGTGAGCTATGATATCATGGCACTCTACGCAGGGGTACAGAGTGAGACTTTGTCTCAAAAAAAAAAAAAAAGTTTAAGATTTGTATTTACTGGATTGAAGGTACCTTGAGAAATCCCAAAGGAGTGATTGGAATCAGGTAGGCAGTTAAAAATACAGATCTGGAGCTCACATAGTAAATAAAAAGATATTCAATCAGTAGCAAAGGACATACAATGCCAGGGTGCATCTTTGAGTCTTGTTTGCCTTCCCCAGAAGTGTCTGTCCCTGTTTGGTGCATCTGTGAGAATGTAGTTTTTGTAAAGCACATGGATAGAAGTTTACTGTACTCACTTTGTCTCTTTGCTTTGTTGCCTTAAAAATATCTTCTGGATATCATCGCATATCAGTAAATCTAGTACTCACTTATTCTTTTAAATAACTGAATTGAGTTTCTTTTTTCACTTATTGCATGTCTTTAAGTGTAGTGTTATACACAGATAACATTTGTGTAGTAGACAAGGCAAACAAACAATACACACACACACACACACACACACAAACACACATACATACAGGTCAAGTGTCCCCCAGTCTGAAATTTGAAATCAAAAGTGCTCTAAACTCTGAAACTTTTGAGCACCAATGTGGTACCACAAGTAGAAAATTTCACACCTGACCTCATATGACAAAACACTGTCAAAACTTTGTTTTGTTTACAAAATTATTGAAAATGCATAGTTTTGGCTTCAGGCTATGTGTAGAATGTGTATGAAATGGAAATGAATGTTGTTTTTAGTCTTGGGTCTCATCCCTAGATATCTCATTTTATATATGCAAATATTCCCAAATCCAAAGAATTTCAAAATTCAAAACATTTCTGGCCTCAGCATCTTTTTTTTTTTTTTTTTTTTTTTGAGACAGGATCTCACTCTGTCACCCTGGCTAGAGTGCAGTGATGTCATCATAACTCACAGCAACCTCAAACTCTTGGGCTTAAGAGATCCTCTTGCCTAAGCCTTCCAAGTAGCTGGGATAACAGGTGCCTGCCACAATGCTAAGCTAGTTTTCCTATTTTTGGTAGAGATGGGGTCTCACGCTGGTTCTTGTTCTGGTCTCAAACTCTATGAGCTCAGACAATCCACCCACCTCGGCCTCACAGAGTGCTAGGATTGTGGGCATGAGCCCCTGTGCCCGGCCTGGCCTCAGCATTTTGGATAAGAGATCCTCAGCCTCTAAAAAGTCATATAGGAAAATACCCATTTGCTGCCCACAATCTACCTTGTCTTTCTCTCATCCCACTCAAGGAAAATGGTGTCTTTTTTTTTTTTTTCTTTTTGAGGGAGGGAGAATCCTCCTAGGGGTCTTTATGCATACAGAATAACACGCACATTATGCTGCTGATTTACACTTTATGTATTTTTTTGCTCAGTATATTTTTTGTAGCTTTTTCTCTTTTTTCTGTTTCTTCTCTATAAACATGGGATATCTTTCCATTTATTTCTACCTTCTTTAAATTTTTCATAAATGTTTTATGGTTTTCACTGTAAAGATCTTTTACTTCCTTGGTTAAATTTATTCTTAGGTCATTTATTTATTTATAAATGGGATTGCTTTCTTGATTTCTTTTTCTAATAGTTTGCTATTGGTAGATAGAAAAGCTACTGATTGGTGTGCATTGATTTTGTATCCTGCAACTTACTAAATTCATTTTTTTCTAACTTTTCTTAGTGGAGTCTTTAGGATTTTCTATATGTGAGATCATGTCATCTGTCATCGGGGACAGTTGGACCTCGTCCTTTTCGATGTCAGTGCTCCTTATTTCTTTCTCTTGCCTAGCTGCTCTGGCTGGAACATGCCAGCAGTATGTTCAGAAAGTCACAAGAGTGAACATCCTTGTTTTTGTTCCAGATCTTAGAGTAAAAGCTTTTACCTTTTTCTCATTCAGTATGAGGCTAGCTGTGAGTTGCTCATATATGGCCTTTATTGTTTTGAGGTATATTACTTTTCTACCAAGTTTACTGAGAGCTTTTAATCGTAAAAGGGTATTGAATTTTACTGGATGCTTTTCCAGCCGGGGTCCTGCATCCTTCTGATATGCCCTGCCCTGTTGTCAGTATAGGCAGTCCCTGGGTTATGGACAACATGACTTATGGGCATTCCATGCTTACAAACGGGCTCCCAAGGCTCCTTGTGAGGATAATTTACAATTAAATAATTCAATTGATAATTCAGGAACTGGTTCCTTCTGCACATGTAAACAAACCCACATGGCATATGCGGTTTGCTGGTGCAGTGTCTTGATGGAGAGGCTAGTCTCATTGTCTGCACAGTGGCTTACGCACAGCATCACTTTTGTCTCAACTCTTTAATTTGATTTTGTGAGTCTGTGTTTACCCTTATGGCTACTCTTCTAAAGTGGAAGTCCACTGCAAGTCCAGGTGGGTCTGCAGTAAAGAGAAAGGTGATGAAAGCGAAAATGTCCCTCGGCTGTCCGAGTAATGGAACATGTGAAAGGCAGAGCTCCAGTGAAAGCAACAGT
Source organism: Galagoides demidoff (assembly GCA_963574575.1). NCBI lineage: Eukaryota > Metazoa > Chordata > Mammalia > Primates > Galagidae > Galagoides > Galagoides demidoff. Next base: position 43,601 of record CAUYQV010125844.1, read on the forward strand.
AATAACTAAGCATAGTGGATTGATTATTGGAGTAGAAGGGTTACTATTGATTTTGTTAGAAAAGCAAAGTGTAATGTCCTTTTTTTTTTTCTTGTTCCAATAAAACTTTATAAAAACCAACTGGGGACATGCAGGGGCTGTAGTTTGCCCACCCTGTGGTGGAGAGAGGAGGGAAATGTGGTAAATCTTGTACTGCTTTCTTTCTTTTTTTTTTTTTTAATTAAATCATAAACACATAGATCATGTATACATTAATGCATCTATGGGGTACAATGTGCTGATTTCATATAGAATTAGGAACACTTACGTCACACTGGTTAATATATATACCTCATCTTGTTTACTTAATTATTGTGTTAAGACATTTATACTCTATACTAATAGATCCAACATGTGCCCTTGCATTATGCACCATCAGTGTGATCCAACCATTCACCCTCCCTTGATCTGACCTCCCCCCCTCCTCTCATTCTTCCCTCCTCCCTCATCTTGGGCCATAGTTGTGATCTATTCTTCATATGAAAGTGTGATTGTAAATTGGTTTTATAATAGTACTGAATACATTGGATATTTTTTCTTCTATTCTTGAGATACTTTACTAAGTAGGATATGTTCCAGCTCCATTGATGTAAATGTAAAAGAGGTAAAGTCTCCATCTTTTTTAAGGCTGCATAATATTCCATGGTATGCATATACCACAATTTATTAATCCATTCATGGGTTGATGGGCACTTGGGCTTCTTCCATGACTTGGCTATTATGAATTGAGCTGCAGTGAACAATCTGGTGCAAATATGTTTGTTGTAAAGTGATTTTTGGTCTTTTGGATATACACCTACTAGAGGAATTGCAGGGTCAAAGGCAGGTCTACTTTTAGATCCCTGAGTATTCTCCATACTTCTTTCCAAAAGGGATGTATTAGCTTACACTCCCACCAGCAGTGCAGAAGTATTCCCTTTTCTCTATATCCACACCATCATCTGTAGTTGTGGGATTTTGTTATGTGAGCCACTCTTGCAGGAGTTAGATGATATCTCGAAGTGGTTTTGATTTGCATTTCTCTGATGATTAAAGATGATGAGCATTTTTTCATATGTCTGTAGGCCATGCACCTATCATCTTCAATGAAGCTTCTGTTCAAGTCCCTTGCCCATAATGAAATGGGATTACTTGTTCTTTTCTTATTAATAAGTTTGAGTTCTCTGTGGATTCTGGTTATCAAACCTTTGTCAGAAGCATAAGCTGCGAAAATCCTCTCCCATTCTGAGGGCTATCTTTTTGCTTTACTTTGTTCTTGGCTGTGCAAAAGTTTTTAGTTTGAGCAGATCCCAGTAATGTATTTTTGGTGTTGCTTCAACTGCCCGGGCTGTTCTCCTCATAAAGTATTCTCCCAGGCCAATTTCTTCAAGTGTAATGTTCTTATTAGCCTAGAGTTGATGCTACATTAGGTGTTAACATTTAATATTCTTTTTTGAAATTTCTGCTATCTAAACTTTTTGTATGAGTTTGTTTTTATGTTCTGTTTGTTTGAATTAAAAGAGAACACAATAGTTTCTATAACTTCTTATTACAGTACAGGTGTATTATTATTATGCTATATTATTACCACATACAAGCCATTATAGTATTATTATTATCATATATGTGCTGGTCATCAGGGATCTGAGTTACTTACAAATATGACCTAAAGACTTTCTCAGGACAGCCTGTACTTTTATTTAATTCATTTATTTTCTGTTTTTGTTATAAATCATTGGCTTTTAGGATATTCACAGAGTTTGGCATCTATCACAAGTCAGTTATAGAACATTTTCATCACTCCCAAAAGAAGCTTCATGCTCATGCCATAGGTTTTCACTCCCCAAACCCACCATCCCCTCACCCTAGGCAGTCACTACTTTTTGTCTCTGTGGCTTCACCTATTTTGGACATTTCATATAACAGAGTCATGTACCGGGCACAGTGGCTTATGCCTATAATCCCAGCACTTGGGAGGCTGAAGCAGGTGGATTGCTTGAGCTCACAAGTTTGAGACCAACCTGAGCCAGAGTGAGACCTTATCTCAAAAAAATAGCCAGGTGTTATAGCAGGCGCCTGTAGTCCCAACTGCTTGGGAGGCTGAGGCAAAAGAATTGCTTGAGCCTAAGAATTTGAGGTTGCTGTGAGCTGTGACTCCGTAGTACTCTACCAAGGGCGACAAAGTGAGACCCTGTCTCAAAAGAAAAAAGGAGTCATGTCACATGGGCCCTTCGTCCTCTGAGCGTGCTTTCCAGGTGCTAGTCTCCTGGGATTGCTGTAACAGATGACCACACACAGGTGGCTTAAAACAACAGAAATTTATTGTCTTGTAGTTCCTGAGGCGACAAGGCCAAAATATTAGTGTCAGGAGTGTCATCTTCCCTCAGAAAGCTCTGGGGAAAATAACCAATTAAATGCCTCTTTCCAAGCTCCTGGTAGTGGCCGGTAATCCTTGGCATTCACTTCAATCTCTGCCTCTGTCTTCACACAGCATTAATTTTTTTCTACTCCAGTAATTCTTCCTCTAGTAGTATCTTTAGGATTCAAGGAAACTATAGACTCTATATTCTCAGCATTCATGTTTGGAAATTGTTATTTATTACCTTTATATATATATTTATGGGTGTGTGTGTGTGTATATATATATACATGACAGTTCTGTTGCCCAGGCTAGAGTACTGTGGCATCCTAGCTCACAGTAACCTCAAACTCCTGGGTTTAAGTGATCCTCCTGCCTCAGACTGCCAAGTAGCTGGGACTACAGGTACTTGTTTTTAATGGAGATGGGGTCTTGCTCTCGCTTGGGCTGCTCTTGAACTCCTGAGCTCAAGTGATCCTCCCACCTCAGCCTCCCAGGGTGAGCCACCATGCCTGGCCACCTTTATACTTAAATGAAAGTTTGTCTGGATATAAATTTCTTAATATCCTTATGCATAAATATTTGCCTATTTGTGAGAATATCTGTTTGTTAAATTTTTATACATGGGAATCCTAGGTCAAAGGATATATGCATTTTTAATTTTGATAAATATTTCTGAAGTATACCAATTAGTACTCCCTGATAACAATATCTAACACTGACTACTTATATACACTCTACTTAATAAAGTGTTACCACAATTTTTTCCTTCACTCTCTGTCAGTCTGACAGGTGTAAAACAGTATTTAATTTTAGTTTTAATTTGAAGCTCTCATATCTGAGATTGAGCTATCTTTTCGGATATTAATGAGCCCTTTGGCCTGTCCACTGTGGCTGTCAGTATACTAACTACACCCATTTCTCTTTTGGGTTGTTGGCCCTTCTTTACGTTAAGAAAATTATCCTTGTTTTCATTTGAGATAACAATGTTTTTCCCTGGTTGTGTGTTTATGATACTTATTACTGAGTAGAAAATTTAAATTTTATGTTGTCTGGCTCAGCTCCTGTGGCTCAAGTGGCTAAGGCGCCAATCACATACACCTGAGCTTGGTGGGTTCAAATCCAGCCCGGGCCCACCAAACAACAATGATGGCTGCAACTAAAAAACAGCCGGGCATTGTGGCGGGCTCCTGTAGTCCCAGCTACTTTGGAGGCAGAGGCAAGAGAATTACTTGAGCCCAGGAGTTTGAGGTTGCTGTGAGCTGTGAAGCCACAGCACTCTACCCAGGGCAACAGCTTGAGGCTCTGTCTAAAAAATAAATAAATAAATTTTATGTTGTCTGATTTATTACTTTTTAAAATATGGAGTGTTACTATTGTCACTAGGCTGGGCTTGAACTCCTGGGTTCAAGCAATCTCCCTGCCTTAGTGTCCTAAGCTCCTGGGAGTATAGGCACGTGTCCAGGCTCTGTTTTCTATTGCTATTGTCTGCTTGAGGGTAGAAGGGACATGAGCCTCCTGCAGTCCCAGTAGGGAAGATCTACACAACTGACCCATCACACCAGAAGCTGTGAGGGTGCCCTTCAGAGGTGCAGGGGATACTTCTGTGCTTGCTTTCTGGCTGTCTGTTCTAGGTTTCCTTTGTTCTGCAGGAGTACCTGAGCTTGGCTGATTCCAAGGACACCTGGATAGAGGATGGGCAGGGGCTCTCTACCATGAGCAACAGTCACCTGAACCTGGCCTGGTCAGCCCGGAAGAGCTCAGCCTACAGTGAGTGGTGGGGAGGGCAGGGCATAGCCACCGGTGGTTTGGGAACTTGAGGCTGTTGCTTGCTAGATCTTAGGGTACTGGCCGTCCCTGTTGGGAAGCTGTTGCTGTGCTGAGCCCCGCCTGCTTATCATAGGCCGCAGGGCCTCCCTGGGGAGCTGCTGCTGCTCTCCAGCCAGCCAGTCCAGCTTGGGGACCTGCTATACCTCCTATCAGGATCTGGCCAAGCACATCGTGGACACGTCTATGGCTGATGTGAGTGGCTCCTCCTATCCTACCCCTCCTGCCGTACTTTCCCCAGAGCTCTGCTGGTGGGGAGGGACAGAAAAGAGGGAAGGGACCAGGCAGGCCAGGCCTGCAGCAGCTCTCTGCCTGGAGGAGAGACCAATAAATTTGGGCCACACTGCCTATCTGAGGGCCTAGTATGTGCTGTGCCCACTGATTTGGGTGTGGCTACTGTGTCCCCAGGTAATGGCTGCTTGTTCAGATAATCTGCACAACCTCTTCAGCGGCCAGGCAGCTGCTGGCTGGAAGTAAGTTCCTTTGTACTGTGTCTCAGTCCTGACTCTGTCGTCCTTCATGGCTTCTCCTTTCCCTCTCTGCCCTGCTTTCCTCGAGCCTAAGCCCAAGCTCTCCCTTTGTGAACCCACTTTTTACCTCCTCTTCTTTCCTACCCTTGGTGTTTCCCCCCAGCCATCAGGGTGAGGAGCAGGCGGTACAACTTTACTTCAAAGTGTTTTCTTCTACTCGGCATGGTTTCCTGGGGGCAGGCGTGGTGTCCCAGCCACTGTCTCATGTGTGGGCAGCTGTGAGTGACCCTACGCTGTGGCCCTTGTATCACAAGCCCATCCAGACAGTACGGCTATATCAGCGGGTGACCAACAACATCAACCTGGGTGAGCCCAGAGACGGAAGGCTTCTGTGGGGCCCGATTTCTGCTATGTCCCAATGGGCTCTGTCAGGGGACAGAGAAGAAGGTTGGAAGCTGCCCTCTTGGGAGGACGGGTACCCAGGCCCCCTCCAGATTGCTCAGCCTAGGCCTACCTCGGGATCAGGCAGTGGATGCTGGGGAGATAGGGGGCTCCCAGGCCAGGAAGGGTACAGGGGTGACCAACTTTTTGGTTTTTTTCTGTTGCACATGAGAAGAGTTGTCTTCCACACATTAAACACACAAACACTAACAAAAGCTGATTGGCGGCTCAGCGCCTATGACTCAAACGGCTAAGGCGCCAGCCACGTACACCTAAGGTGGCGGGTTTGAATCCCCAGCCCGGGCCCGCCAAACAATGATGGCTGCAACCAAAAAATGGCCGGGCATTGTGGCAGGCGCCTGTGGTCCCAGCTACTTGGGAGGCGGAGGCAGGAGACTCGCTTGAGCCCAGGAGTTGGAGGTTGCTATGAGCTGTGATGCCA
>CAUYQV010125845.1:0-41949 GCA_963574575.1 Galagoides demidoff
ATGTTTTGATGATTGTAAATTGAGCTGTGATAAACAACATAATTGTCCATCAACTCAGGAATGGATTAACAAATTGTGGTACATGCACATTGTGGAATACTATTCAGTCACAAAAAAGATAGTGACTTGGCGTCTTTTGTAATATCCCAGATGAAGCTGAAAAACATTCTTCTCAGTAAAGTATTGCAAGAATGGAAAAGCAAATATCCAGTACTCAGTAGAAGCCAGTAGACAGTCTAAGGCCCAAATAGGAGAAAAACTGATTTCAATTCAAATTGTTGAGGAAGGTGAAGGAGGGGCTTGGGGTGCTTTCACTGAATGGACATAGGGTGGGGTTGTTTGGCACACTTTGTTTTTCGGACATAACCACAATAGGGACTGTACCTAACAAAATCAAATATTTTGACCTGGTTGTTTGTACTCTCACATTTACCTGAAATAAATTTACTTTAAAAAAAAAAGGAATGAAATTTTTCATTAATAAGTCATAAAGTGAAAAGGTAAGCCACAGAGAGAAGATATTTAAAACACATATAAGCAAAAGATTAGTATCAAAATGAAAAAGATGCATGACTTATAAGAAATGGGCAAAAGCTGTGAGTACACAAATAACAGGAAATGAGTGAAAAATATCAGTAAATGCACAACGTGATTAGTAAGCAAGGAGACACAAATTAAGACCATAATGAGGAGCCATTTCTCAACTATCAGTTTTTCAATGAAAGTTTGTTAGTACCAGGAGATAGATATGGAAACCCACATCTTTGCTCAATAGAATATAAGTTGGTGTAGCACTTTGGAAGAAAACAATTGTTGTTAATTACTAAAAAGTTCAACATATTCATACAACCCCATTCTGAAAAGCACTCATGCACTGGACCCCAGGAGAACTCCATAGGAATAGCAACTTTATATCATAACGACAAAACAAGACTAAAAACAACAAACATTTCTATCCATAGAAAAATAAACTGTAGTTCTCCAAAAATTGGAATATTATACACCAGTGAAAAATATGCAAATGACAACTGCACACATCAACAAGGATGAATCTTGCAAACATGCTACTGAATGAGAAAAGCCAGTTGCAGGGGAACATACAGGACAATCACATTTTTTAAAATTTCAGAAGTGACTATACAATTTTAGAAATATATGTATATGTGGTAAATGTTTTTTAAAAATCAAAGAAACAATACAAATTCAGGCTAGAAGTAACCTCAGGAAGAAGGAAAGATAGAACGGAGATGTTACTAAGAAGGGTGTGCCTAGGAGGATTCGGATACACTGGCAGTGTTTCACATCGTTAGCTGAGTGGGCATACAGGTTTTTAAATAATTATTTGTTGAAACACACATGCGTGTATGTATGTACGGCGTTATACACAATATTTTCTCAAAGAGAGAACCCGACCTGTGGTACTATTGGAAAGTGCAGATTCTCAGGTTGTATGCCATCAATTTGAGTCAATAGGTCTGACAGCATCTCAGATCAATAGATGACAGTATCTATAGATCACACTGAAAAAGACACTGACTTTTAATAGCAAGGTGGGTTTTCTATGCTGAAAGAATTAACACCTATCCTGAGAAAGTAAGTGCTGGCTTTGCAAATTGGGAAAAAGAGACATCGCCCACTCTTCTTATCGAGAGGCTGGTTGAAGGGTGGAAGGGGAGGTGGAACCTTGGAGACAGCATGCATGCTGCTGTAAACCCATCTCATCATAGCCACCTTGGCATTGCAGGCATGCCCTGGGTAAAATGGCAGGTGGGCATGTGAGCTTGCACAACCTGTGAGAACAAGGTAACTCTGATATGTGAAGTCCTGGGCTCTGCATGGCACAGGAAGAGCTCTTGCTAACTTGTTCTCGTGCCAGGCATGCCCAGGTTCAGGTGTCTGCACAGAACAGGGATTGCAGACTACAGGAACTTCTAGGTTTTGGGGGTAGTATTTGCCTAGATCAACTTAGCCGTACACTGGGGGACAGAATCAGATTGGATTATGTGTCAGGAGCAATGTGGCATGACCCTAACAGCAGCAGCCAAAAGAAACAGGGCTTCTTTGCCTAGCGGTCTTCAAGTTGGAGTATTCACACTCCTGGGGGTACAGGAAGACTTTCCAGGGGAAATAAGAAAACTGATCATTTCAAAGGAATGAATTTTAGCTCTTCAGCACTCATCTATATTTTGTTGAAACGGATCTGCCTCAGAGTGCACCCGTAGTTGAGGGGGAGGTGTTACTCTAGTTCTCCTTCTACCCTCCACCACTCTTCACAATCACACACCTCCTACTTTTCCTCCCTCTCGTATCTTACTGTGGTGCGTTGCTCCAAAGGTAAAAAATTCTGAAGGGAATCAAATAAAGTGATTAGACAAGGCCCCATAAGCCCCCCAGGCCTTCAAGCCTTTCTCTGCCATCACATCATATCATATCACATACTGCATCTTATTACGAGGGTAAGTGTGGTATTAAAAATAAGATGGAAAAGTCTCTATTCAATTATACCAGAAGAAGTAACAACCTCACTTTGTCTATCACCTAATAACAACCAAATGTCTTATTCCTGAAGGTGAGTCCCCTAAGAGGAAACAAGAGAGAATTTGTTAAAAAAAAAAAATACTGAATGTCACGGCAGGTGTTTTATCCAGGCAATAAACTTATGACAGAGCTTTGTATCTTAATATATTCGCGTATCCTGGAATTCCACTGAAGAAGAAAAAGGTTCATCTAGGGCCTACATGTTAACACAGAAGTATGTATTCAAAGGTGAAGGCTGACTTTCTTGACAGAAATTAGATTCAATTTGGCTGATTGGTTTGATAATGAAGTTTACCATTGCCAATTTGATGATATAATATGTGCTTTCCTAAATGAGCTATATTTTCAGCTTCATGGTTTAGAGAAAATTTATAATTTAAAGCATCATGATAACATCTTTTTATAAAATATTATTGTGTTGGAAAAATGATGTGAACAATAATTTCAATTTCCCCAAGTATTCTGATAATATCAAAGTTAAATAAATATTGGGAGTGAATATGTTATTTTCCAGATTCTTTCTGTGTGAACACGAGTAGAGAAATTAGGAGACCATTTCCTTAGTTAACTCCAGTTTTTTTTTTTTTAAGAAAATGGTAATTCTGGCTGGGTGCCTGTAGCTCAGTAGTTAGGGCACCAGCCATGTGCACTGGGGATGGTGGGTTCAAACCGAGCCTGGGACTGCTAAACGACAACAACAGAAGCAACAACAACAACAACATAGCTGGGCATTGTGGCAGGTGCCTATAGTCCCAGCTACCAGGGAGGCTGAGGTAAGAGAATCACTCGAGCCTGAGAGTTTGAGGTTGCTGTGAGCTGTGACAGCATAGCACTCTACAGAGGGTAACAAAGTGAGACACTGTCTCATTTAAAAAAAAAAAAAAGAAAAAGAAAAGAAAATGGCAATTCCTCAGACTGAATAAGGCTCCCTGAGTTGTCATGCAGTTGTCAGGAGAAGAATATTGGAGGGAAGGAAGACGTCTTGTTAAAGGTGAGAGAGGATCTACTGGTGAAGAAGGCATGTGTTTATTAACAAATATTTATTACTGGACTTTTTCTAGGTGCTGCAGCGACAACAATGAATACAAGACATTTTCTGTTGTCTCCTAGCTTATGTGTTACTGGGGGAGACAGATAATGAGTAAGTGGTTAAGACATCATTTCAGAGAGCAGCGAGGGTGATGAATAAGGTTAGAAGGAATTTAAGTGTAACTGGAGTGGGGAGGAAGTGCCACTTCAGAATGGTGGTCCAGGAAGGGCCCTCTGGATGAACTTTTGAATTAAAACCTAGATGGTATAAAGCCAGGATGGATGGGTTTGAGGGAAGAGGACTCTGAGCAAAGGAAACTGGAGAACTGAGAACTGGAGGCCAGTCTGGGTGTCTGCAGCTAAGAGTGGGAGGAGGTGGGGTTGGAATAGGGTGACCAGACGTCCCGCTTTTGACGGGACAGTCCTGCTTTTTAACAATTTGTCCCACGTCCCGCGGCATTTTAAGAAAGTCCCGATTTTTGGAAAGAATGCACCAATGGGCAAGAGAACAGGAAGGGAATGTATGGTTTTCGGCTGCCATGTGACTATTTCGCCAGAATATGAGTTTTATATCATTTTTGTTAATTTTATAATGTTAAACTGTAATAATAACAAATAATTGTTGAGAAGTGATTATCGAGAACTGCTTATCAAAGTTTGCATTGTTGTCAGGCCCTACCCTGCCCTGTCCCCTGCCCCACCCTCGCCCTGCTCCCCAGCTATGTTGTCCTGCTTTACAAATGTTAAAATCTGGTCACCCTAGGTTGGAGGGGGAGGTGGAGGATACCACAGGGTGGCAGGCACCTTAGGCAGTTTGGTTGTCATGCTCCCTGCAATGGAAACTTGTACAACATTTCTCCTACTAATCTGCCTTTTGTCAATTAACGTTTCAGGAAAACCTCAGGGGGCAAAAGGGAAGGTTTCCCTTGGTGCCTACAGTTTTGGCACAGCCAGCACATTCCAGTGTAAACCAGAATATCTGATGTAGAGGTTTAAAACTCTGGCTGCTGTGGGGAAAACAGATTACAGAGGGAATAAGGATGAGAAAGGGGAGAGAAGGGAGCCAAGTTAGGAGAAAATTGCTACAGCCTAATTGTCTCTTCTAAAGAAGCTGGAGAGGGGATGAGATCCTGAGTAAACCGAGGTAGCACCAACAGGATCCCGGGCATTTACACGGCCAAGGAGAGGTAGGGAGGGTGTCATCACCGAGGACCAAGGGACTCCCATGTTTTGAGTGGAGCCAAGTTTGGTAGCAAATACCAAGCACCTTTCCCTTTTTGGACATGCCAAGTTTGAGATGCTATTAGACATCAATTGAATAACTGTAAGGAAGCACTTGAATAAATACATTTTATGTATCGGGGCTCAGGAGCTGATATGCCCACATATGGCACCAAAGACTCAAAGCCTCTCAGTCCTTCCTCCTAAAGCACAGGAAGAAGTTGCTCTCTGAAGCTCCCTCCTCTGCCTGAAGTCTGGACCTGCCAAAGAAGAAAACAGTAACCTCTGGTCTCCTCCCTGAGATTTCATTAACTGAACTCATATCATAGGAAGAAAGGTCATATGAAGTTCATTGACACCTGGACAGAATTCCACAAATCATTGTCTGCTCTGGGGGTCCAACAGACTTTGTCACAAGCCACTGAATATTTCAAGCCCCTGAATTCTCCTAAGTTACTTACTACCCTCCTAAAATCATGTACACTAATAAATCCATACGCCATTTCTCCTACTAATCTGCCTTCTGTCAGCTGAGTTTTCAGGAAAACTTCAGGGGGCACAGGGGAGTTCTCCCTTGGCCCCTACGGTTCTGGCACAGTGAGTGGGATGCCCAAACCACTCTGTCCTGGGAGCTGCATTCAAGGGAACCTGACAGGCCTCCAGAACACTAACAATCTCGCACCAGCCAGCCAGCCAGGCTCCCGGCATCTCTTCCTGTGGACTCCAGTCAAGGGGATGGTAAATATTTGTGTATCTTTTTTTCTCTGCAAAGTCTTGATTAATGATAGAAAAGAATTTGTGACTAGTCTTGGGTGTAGGGGCTTTGGTGCACTTTTTGGTATGAATATTCATATTGTTTGATCTCTTTCCTCCCCACCTAGGCTTTGCCTTTCTGTGTGGTTCTGTAACAAAGGCTGCCCCAGGGTGGAACACAGGCTGAAAAGCCCAGAACGTAAGCCGCTTGCTCCAGTTAGTCCTGCAGACTGGTCAGTTTGGCAGTTCTGATCAACTGGCACATGAACTTTGCTGTGGGTCCCCCCCACCCAAATACAAAGCAGATAAAGTTCCCCTGTCATCTTGCTGGTTTGTCCTTGAGAGCTTGACTTGTGACCAGGTGGGAACATTCTTGCTTGGTCTCCACCATTCAGGGGGCGTTGTTTTGGGGTTGTACTGGGCAGCCAGTCTGAGCCGAAGACATGTAAGATTGTATGTCACATACTTTTTGTTCCAGATGTGCCAAACTCTTCTGGGGCGTTTGTCTTAAGAAGTCCCATCTCAGTGTCACTTTTGTTATTTTGACCCTTGTTGCCCAGTTAGTGATGGGAAAGTCCAGTTTAAAAACGGCCTACCCAGTGCCACAGATTAATGGGTCTGTCACCAGTGGCTCCCCCAGATTTGTGGGTATCAGAGGCACTGTACAAATGTCATCCTTACCTGTCTATGGCAACAAAAGCCTTTTACTATTTTAGCTTATTCCTGAGAGAAAATATTTTAGGGGCTCTTTGAGTTGCCTCTTCTGTGCCCTCTCCAGGAAATACCTCATTCTAAACCTGGAAAATTATATCTTGGGCTTTCCATGACGATGTTATTAGATTGAGTTGCTATTGGAATAAGTACGTTGGAAGCTGGAAGGTCTAATCAGTGGTCAAAAGATGGATCCTTTAATTAGAAAGATGCTGAAATTTAAAAGAATTTTAGAGCTCTCTTATTACAATTGCCTTAATTTGTATTTATGAGAAGATCAGATTAAAAGAAAGACCACAGAAATTCTCTTGATAAACTGAAGCGCAAACATCCGGGGTAACACAAAGTTTAAATTTTTGGTAGGCTCAAGCTGCCTACAGAGATGAGAAGGGAAACAATTATTACATAGGACGTATAAGGAAAGATATGTTTTATCAAGAAAATTATAGAATCTGAAAATACAATTTTGTTGGGGATAAAGGTGATTTTGTCTAGTTTATAAGTTATTTGAAAATTATTTCAAAATGAAAGAAAAAAAAATGAGATAAATTGAATAAATACAGGAAACTGGGGGAAAAGAATAGAAAATTTTCTATAAGAGGTTTATGGAAATCCTATCTTGTGTTGCCAAAGCAGATTGAGATTGAATGGGTCTGGTTATATTTTATTAAAATTAGTTTGAATATTAATAATATGCTGATATAAGGATATAGTTAGGTTTTTTTCTCTTGAATAAGATTTTCTTTTCTTTCTCTTTTTCTCTCTCTCTTTCTTTTCTTTCTTTCTTTCTTTTTTTTTTTTTTTGATCTCACTCTGCTGCCCTGGCTAGAGTATCATGGTGTCATAGTTCCCAGCAACAACTTCAAAGGCTTGGGCTCAAGCAATCCTCTTGTCTCAGCCTCCTGACTAGCTGGACTATAGGTACCTGTTATTAAGCTTGACTAGTTTCTATTTTTAGTAGAGCTGAGGGTCTCACCATTGCTCAGGCTGGCATTGAACTCCTAACCTCAGGTGATCCACCTATCTGGCCTCCCAGAGTGCTAGGATTATAGGCCTAAGCCACTCCACCTGGCCTTGAATAAGATTTTCATGTAGCATGAATAAGAGATAGTAAAAGATTTTGCATAAACTGCAAGGAAAAAAAAGAGGGAGGAAAGGGAGACACAGATTCTATTAGTCTCATACTATCCTTTTTTTTGAGGCAGAGTCTCACTCTGTTGCCCTAAGCCAGAATGCTGTGGCATCAGCCTAGCTCACAGTGACCTCAAACACCTAGGCTCAAGTAATCCTCCTGCTTCAGTCTCCCATAATGCCCAGCTAATTTTTCTGTTTTTAGTATAGACAGGGTTTCACTCTTGCTCAGTTTGGTCTGAACTCCTGAGCTTGAGGGATCTTCCCACTTCAGCCTTCCAGAGTACTAGGATGACAGACGTGAGCCACCATGCTCAGCCCTCATGGCATCTTCATTAGGTCTTTTGACTATTCAGAAAACTGAGTTTCCTTTCTGTCAAAGAGTAATTTTTTTTTTGTAATCTTTGAATTATCACTTTGGCTAAAGAAATGATTATTATTTTATAATGAACTGTGATCGCATTTTGATAGCAAGTGTTTTAACATTTTGACATTTGATGTATTTTCTCAAACCAAATTTCAAATTCTAAAATTAACCTCCTCCCCTCAAAAAAAACAAAAAAACAAAAAAACAAAACAAAAACCCTGGAAGTCTAAGAAAGACATAATAGGCTTATTTGGTATGGAAAAGCCATATGGGAAGAATTGTCAAATAAGAAATGGTTTTTAAGTTTCTTTGAGTTATATTTGTATAAATGTGTTATTAATATGTATTCTAATTCCTAAAAATCTAATGTCTTGGTATATGTTATCAGTCAGAATTATCATTATTATGCTAAGTTGTTGCAAGCCACAGAAATAACTAAATTTCCTTCCAATTGCATCTTTAACCATGGCTATTCTAAGTCTTTTGTTATCCACAGACAATTATTGTTTTACTTTGATTATTCTCAAAAAGCAGTTTATAATCAGCTAAAATTCAAAATTTGTTTTTTCTTTAAAGAAATTAATACAAAGGACCCTAATAAGTACTTTTGAGTATAGCTTTCTGATGACCTTAGAGATCATATACCATTGGACTAGGTAAAAAATGTCCAAGACTCTAAAAAGTTGATGTATTGCCAAGCCAAAATATCAAGTAAAAATAAAATAAATAATTTAAAATAAAAATAAAAAACCGAAGCATTCATGATGATTGCTAACCCAACATCAAACAAAACAATAATTATATGGGACAGAACAGATGGTGGACTGGAATTATTTTATGTGACTTTTTGCAAACATTGCTAATTCTCTTGGCTGGATGCAGTGACTCATGCTTTAATCCTAGTACTCTGGGAGACCGAGGTGGGTGGGTCGCTTGAGTTCAGGAATTCCAGACCAACCTGAGCAAATGTGAGACCCCATTTCTACTAAAAAAAATGAAAAACTAAGGTAAGAAGATCACTGGAGCCCAAGAGTCTGAGATTGCTGTGAGCTATGACGCCACGACACTCTACCAAGGGCAACAAAGTGTGAGACTCTGACTCAAAATAAAAAACTTGCTGATTCTCCTTATGTTTTTTGTTTCCCAGAATTAAGAATTTTTTTGTGTGTGTATATATACACATACATATATATATATGTAACTATATATACCTTACAGCAATTGGATAAAATACAATTTCACAAGCAGAATTGAAACATTTACTTTCTCTCTGATTTCTCCAGAATTTGGAAACTATTTGTAAGTATTCATAATTTATAGCAACATAATTAATTGCATGGGTTGAGTAAGTATCTGTTTTCTTTTGTAACAGGACACAATTGGATACCCTGGTTATTTTACCAAAGCTTTCACTAGAATGGCTATTTTCATATATAACCAGAGTGCTTTGAGAAACTGAGGTTGACTTTAAAGAGCTGATCAAAAGCCCTTGGGAAGACTGGCCTGGTGGTACCTGGTGTACCCAGTTCCTTAACAAGGTTCCTGACCTTTTGGTAAGCCAAGAATATCACTCTCCAACAGACTCAGAAACCTCAAGGTATTTTGGGACCCCCGAGAAGAGAGGAATTGACCCTGTTTGTGTATAGTATTACAGGCACAGCATCCCTGGTTTGGTTTCCTAGCCCCTTATGCATCTAATTTGAAATTCCTGATAAAAAGCTCCAGCAGAGCCAAATTAAGAAGAGCCTATATGGCCAATCACTATTTTTGCTGCCCTTTACACAAATAATTACACCTTGTATAGACTGAATCTTATTTTGCAAATTGTGATTTGTCCTTGGTAGAAAAGGGGGATGGGAGAGAGAATAATTATATTTCAGAAGAAAACTATAGTACGTCTGTTATTAGATTCTAGTCTTGTCCTTTGCTTTAGAGTTTTTACTATTTGTCCATGATATTGACTGAATCCCGAATTCTTTCCTGACTACAGGTCTGCAAAGTAAGATTTTCAAATTTTTCTCCCATTTTTCTCACTTGAAATCACTATTAAAAATTAAGTGCAAGCTAAAACCTGTGTACAAACAACCCGTGACATACAAACCAGGTGAGGAACATCTGTCAGATTGCCCTTGCCTACTTCCAATTTAACTGAAGGTGCTTTGAATCTAACATCTAGACACCTCAACAGACTGCCCTCTAGACTCTAAGGAAATCGGTTTATTGATTGTTCCAAACATTAACTTTTGTTTATGTTCTCTTTGAAAGACAGTCTGCAACAACATCTTCTGAAATGAGATACGCCTGTTTAATTGGACTGGGCTATTCCCAGAAATGGGAGACTGGCTTAATGAGATCCTTGGTCACTCAGCTATAAACTTAGTTTTTCCTTTCAGAGCTACCAACCCAGCTTTCAGTGTGTGAAACTTCTAGGCAAATTTCAGGGGCATGTTTGGGCTCTGAAACTGATACCCCAACATATGGTACTTTGACATGTTGAACTGAAGAAGCCTCAGTCCTTCTGACCTTTTCCTCCTTCCTGTCTCTCCCAAAACCCAGGACAAAGTTGTTCCCTGAAATTCCCTTATCTGCCTCAAGTCCGGAGTTACCCAAGAACACAATAGTCTCTGGTTCTTTCCTTGAGTTTTCATTCATTGAACTTACATCATAGAAAGAAATACATCAGCACACCTAGATAGACTCTTATCCTAATCCACTGTCTTGTCTGTGGGCTCGACAGACTTTGTTTTAGGATACTGTATGTTCTTTAAGCCTGTTGAATCTCCCTAAAAATAGTTTACAACCCCCCTAAAATCATCCATACTTTCCCATCTTCATTTCCTTTAAGAAGTAGAGTCCATAAATCCACCTGATACTCCCTCTGTGATTTCCCCTCATGCTAGCTAATAAATTTGCCATTTTTTCCTATTCATCTGCCTTTTTTTTCTTTTTTTAGACAGAGTCTCACTTTGTCACCCTCAGTAGAGAGCTGTGGGATCATAGTTCACAGCAACCTCAAACTCTTGGGCTCAAGCAATGCTTTTTGAGTCAGCTTCTTGAGTAGCTGGGACTGCTCAGGCTGGTCTCCAGCCAGTGAGCTCAGGCAATCCACCCGCCTTGGCCTCCCAAATCTGGGATTATAGGTGTGAGCTACGTGCCTGGCTTAATTTGCCTTTTGTTAGTTGATTTTTCAGCAAACCTTCAGAGGGCAAAGGAGACATTTTTCTTTTGGTCCCTAGAGGGGCCTAGTAGGAAGTTGGGGTTAAAGATGGAAAGTTAGGAGTCATCAGCTTATCTTAATATTTATAGCCATGATACTTACCACACGTGTTTCCTCTGCCTATGTAGAATGTTTAGAGAACAGATGAAATATTAGAAATGGGATTTGAATCTCTTTTTGATTCATATAGGTTATTTGGCAGACTTTCTTTTTTCTTAGTTATTTCTTCATTCTGTTTGTAAAATTACAATTTGCATTTTTAGGAAAAATCACATGAAGAAGTAGAAGGTTGGGTAGGGAAGAGAATTACTGCCATATCCTTGGGCACAACACAAATGCTGCCCCTCTCGCTGCTTCCTCTGCTCCAGATTCACATCTTGAAGAAGTGGAGCCTAAGTCGCTTCTGGCACCCTCGCTGCAAGGGGCTTGGATTTTTGAACTCTTTGTTGACCAGAAAGGCACACAGGAGGGGGTTGGCACAGGTCTGCACAGGGTGAAAAAATTGGAGGACATTTGTTTCTATGAGGCATTAACTCTACTAGAGATTTTAAGAATTTTTATTGGAAAATTTTCACACAGAACATTGGTTTTCTTTGTGTGTTAAGAGGATAAAGCAGTTACAGAAATCTGTGGAAAAGCTCCCTTAGAAGCTGCGGGCCAGATTTCTAAACTAGCCTTTTATTTGTTAAACAAAAATAAGAGTTGTTTGAATTGACTATAAGAACGGAACTGGGGGGTATTATCAGTGGAACTGGGAAAGCAAACCAGGCTCTGCTTACATTCTTGCCAAATGTGTTCCTCAGTTCGGGGAATTTCTCTTTTGATAATTTTAATTTGGTTCAGGGAGGGAATTTTTTTCTCTGGTAAACACCCATACTCGTGCATAGTGGCATGTGAGTGGTCTGTACATCTTTGGGGGTGACTGCGTTTTACCCCTTGAAGGATACACAATTTACAGAGAATGCAAAATAGGAGGGCAGGTGAATTTTTTTCATGCAGGGATTTAGATTACTGCATAGGACCTTAATATCCTTAAATTCCTGTATTATTTTCTGCTTAAAAGTCTTTGAGATGTTGACAAAGATGTCTAGAAATTTCCAATGATATTGGAAATGGCTGAAAGCACTATGAATATGGAATTGTTCCTTTGTTTGCGAGGGATAATTAGACTTACTAAACTGACAAGTAAGCATGGAACTTGTCCATTTATAACATTTGATGTCTTTACTTCAGTCCTCACAATAACAGGTAACAGTGATACTCAACAGTTCTTCACTTCTAGTTCCGAGCTTGTCCTAAGCGCTTTCTGTGTTTTATCTCATTTGATCCTCTTACTGCCAAGGGTTATGTGTCTCAGAAGGCTTGCTTTGTTGGTATTTGTCACAAATTGCTTATTGTGTCTCTAGCAATGGTTGACCTGAGAACTGTTTAGCTATTCTTACCTATGACTTTTGAATCTGGAAATTTCTAGGAGACAAAAATAACCTTGAAGGTTAATCTTGGGCTGACCAAAAGTTCCTTGAATAATGGTGGATGCTGTGAGAGTTAAGGAAAGGGAAAGTGGCCAAATGGCAAAGCTGCACGCAGCTCGTGAGAAGGAACAGCAGCACCAGAGGGGGGATGAGGAGCAGGAGATGAGTGGGGCTCAGATTGACAAAGCAGGTTTCGTCACTTCCCCCCCAGACATGAAGAGGCAGGAAAGTCCCCCAAAGTTTCCATCTTTTGCTTTTTCCTTCATTATTCCCTCTATCAAATGTCTCTATAAGGACTGTATGTCTGAGGCCAAGTGGTTTAGGTTTTGAGTCCCTTTCCTGCAGAAAAGATTGAACTTTCTTTTCTTTCTTGGTGGTGAGACTGTCTGGCTATATGAATGTAACCAGTTCTGGAATGATTTTGTCAAGGGTCATGAAGTATGACTGCATAATCACTATACTAGCTACAATATTTGGGTTCCAAATTAACAGAAAATCCACCTCAAATTGAACCAGATCATAATGGGAAATTGCTTGCTTATAAATGAATAGGTCAGCAGGGTTTACTCAGGACTCATTTCTCCACAATTCTCTCAGCTCCGTGTTCCTCTTTTCAGTCAAGCAGACTTCCCTTATTGTCACAAAATGGCTGCAGCAGTTCCAGGCATCTCATCCCCACATCCCATTGTCAAGAAGAAAAGGGGCACTATTCCAACTCCTGAAAGAAAAAATCCTGAACTTCATTCTACTGAGAAAGGTGCCATCCCCGCCCCTGAACCAATCACAGTGACAGAGAAATGCTATGTGTTGGCTGGTTGATCGTGATGTTGGAGGTGGTGGGAGCTGCACCATAAAAACCCATGGCTGCTTCATGATGAGGGAAGGCGCATAGGAGACCCTCTACAATGTTCACATACATACATCAATATCCGGTCTCATATGTACTTGCCTTAAATATTCTTGTGCGTTTGTTTTTCCCAAATGGCAGAAAGGATTGGTGGGATGGATGCCCACAGGGAAAATTTGGTCGATTTGGGTGTAGGGCCTGCAACCTACAGGGATGGGAGTAGGGAATAATCTTGTCAGGCTCCTATAAACCAAAGCCTTCACTAAGAATATTCTAAGGATGCAGATTTTTGGCATTTAACAATAGCTCAGGAATAAGGTTAATTAAGAATAATCAGTGAGGGGATGTTAATATTAGCAGTCTAAAATTAACCACCGAGAAGCCAAATAGTCAAAGAATTATTGTCAGCTATGTTCAGAGGCAAAAATTAAAATGCTTCTTTCTATTGTCTTCTCATAAGGAACTTACATGAAACGGAACTGCTTTGTGATTACATAAAAGTCTTAACTTTTCAATTCCTTCTTCTTCAGGCTGCATTTTTTAGTGTTTTCTTACTAAGTACTCAATTTTTCCCATTTGGCAAATGAAGTGTATGTGGTGGAGGACATTTTGATATATGGGTACCAGACCCTGGGAAGAAACACTGATTTAAAATGTTATGAGCTTCTGGAAGCCTGGAATAGTGGGAGATTGCTGGAATACCAACAGCTTTATTTGTTTTGTGCAGCAGGGAATGGCCTGATAGCAACATCAGAAACCTCAGCCCCTGCTCTGCCTTCCCTCCCACTGCACCCCACTCGCCTCTTCCTTTTATAACATGACATGGGTTGGAACAGGATTGAGGGCCATTGACAAACAGCTTTGTATGGCATGGGTGCCAACCTGTCAAATCTCTGTGACAACGTCCTTCTCTGAGTGAGGCTGGAAACACAGTTCTGCAGCATCATGAAATCATTCCAACACATTTAAACTGGTCTCTTCCTTTTCTGCACTACCCCAGGCCACTGCAATGATAGGTGGCCAGATCCATCTAGTTTTCTGGTTTGGTATTTTGGATTTAGTATAGGTTTTTTTCTCATGAGCTGTGAAACTCAAGGCAAATGATTTCCCCCTGTGTTCTTTCTACGCGACATGGATAACGCAGCCCCGTCATTACAGGACCATCAGTAGGATCAAATTAGTTAACATATAGGCATTCTGGGAATATTATAAGACTACACAATGGTAGAGGATTGTTATTTAATCTCTCAAACATGTAAAGTGGTCTGGAGTGCTTCAACCGTGCAGTCCTTGAATGTGCCTGTGGTTTCTTTGTTGTAATGGGAATTCTTAATGCAGACTGATGTACTGTAGTTTGATCCTTCTAAAAAAGCAGAGCACTAAGATGCCTCTACTTTATAAAATTAGATGCTGAGAGAAAAAGTATATGCAAGTTGTTTGGCTGCTATTATGAAAATAGAATAGCAGTTAAATCAATCTCTGATAACAGGGATCCGACTTCACCATGAGCTCAGTGTGTAATTTCACATGCTCTGAATTGCTGAAGAGAGAGAATGCCCACTGTGATATACATAACCGCCAGCAAGCAGGAGAAGCAGATTTCAATGGGAAGACATGAGGATCAATGGATCTATGTCCTTCTTGAGATTAACTCTCAATGCTCCTTATGGTTTGCTGTGAGAAGCATTTAATGTCCTTACTCTAAAGTGCTTAACAATAACATTTTCATTCTGTTGAAATTTGTTCCATATTCATCAGGATCTATGAAGAAAAGCCAACCAACCCTCCTTGCAATGTAATCCTGCAGGGGATCTCGTCGGCTGGCTCCAGGGGTGTGCAGAAGTTGCAGGATGAGCACAGCTGGAAGTGGCAGGGAGGTCCTTTGTAAGGACATCATTAAAAAGGAATGCTTTATCTCCACCATCCCTGACTTTTAAACCACCACCACTGGGTGAATTAGAAGGAGGAGAGAGACTGCACTGAGGAGGCAAAGACAGAAGGAAGTATCTGAAAAGGGTTTTATTAAAAACAATCTTTTTATAGAGCTTTTCCCCTTGTTCATCTCTGCCTCTGTTTTCCCTAAGGTTACATCTTACCTGTCCCTCTTCCCATATATAAAATACTGAATGTTGATATTGCTGTGAGGCTCACTGGTTTATAGGATTGGGTGTGTTGTAATCTTCTCCCTCCTAGTCTCTGTGGAAGTAGAGATGCAAACAAGGGCAGCCAACGACAGGGGTTGGATGTTTTGATTTGCTTTGGCCTCCTCTGCCCAGACAATAAACAGGGTTGTGTGAGAAAAGAAATCTGGAGGAGAAAGGGCGGGCTGGATGTCTCCTCCTGGCCTGAGTCATTTAATCTCAACCACCAGAGGCACAGCTGACTTCTATTTTCCCATGACACCCTAACTATAAACACCCATGGTTTGATGTAGTAGAAACAGAAGTTTGAGCCTTTTCCTTTCCTGATGTCCCATTCTACAAAAGTCTCAGGACAGGAGACCTGAATAAACACAGCAGTTACTGGTTAACGCCAAGTCTAGGTCACTTCTCATTTCGCACACATGGGTCACGTACCACGACAAAGAACTTGAGGGCTCCTGGCCATGTGATATCTGCATGTGGTGCCTGGTTGTGAAACTGACCTACCTCCTGACCATGTCCAGGTGCAAAGAGTTCTCAATTCACATCATCAATGTGGGTTTCAAGGCCTGGTGTATTCTCTTACCCTCCCCGATGTCTGGTCATCTACAAAATGATGAAACCTCACCTCTATTACAGAGCCTTGGAAAGACTGAATGAGAACAGAAAGGAAGGCTCTTTGTAAGGTAGTCAGATGCCATACAAAGATGGGGCTCTGAATGAGTCTACAGGCCTGGGGATTTTAACAATGGTCTTCATGAGTTTGGTGGAGTTTCTTAAAGTCCAGAAGACAGTCCCAGAGCCACGGGGACATGTCTCTGGGGCTAGAATTCTGGATCTATGAGAAGTAGTTGCAAATGGTTTGGCCTCAAAGACTGACTGACTTGGGGAAACTGAGACAGGATGATGCCATTTCTTGTCAAATATAAAACCCCTGAATGAATATGACCCCATGTTCTATTCCTCCTTGCCCGTCCTCACTTTTTTCCTCTAGATTTATTCTGCACAAACACATGGGATCTCCAGATTAAGACTAGTAGGAAGAGGAGCAGTAGCTCAGAAAAACAGAATTGCAAATCTGGATCAGCATGAGGAAGACACAAAGAGAGGAAGGGTTTGGACACAGAGAGGGGCCAAAAGTACAGGGACACCTTCCTCTCCTTCCAGAAAGAAATGGTAAACCAAGTAAAAAATAGTTTAAAAGGCAGCATTTAAAGATACTTGATAAGAAGTCATAGTAGTAAAAAAATTCCTCAAGTCCTTTGTGATTACAACAGACCCATGACTGTGAATATCGGAATTCTTATGTGAATATCTATTATCAATTACCTCTGAAAAATGTTTCCTGTTGCTAGAGAATAAATAACACGTTACCAGATAATTCTTAAAAAGGACAAAGAATTAAACACACAAATGCCTGCATAATATATCTAGCAGTTAAAAACATTTCATTCCTTACTTTCTCTAAAAGGTGAGAAATACCAGAAGAGACGGTAATATAAATTCAACAGCAAAGATGAAATACTCAATCTCTGTCTTCCATGCTAAGGGTAGGCTCTGTCCACATCTGACACATTGGGTTCACTGGTATCACCAACAACCGGCCCAACTCCTGGTCCCTGGTAGGTCTTCAGCAAATGTCTGTTGAATTAGTTTCTTCAAATCTTGGAGGCTCTAAAGTATTTTTTAAGGTGGAATAATAATGCCCAGCCCAGCTAATAGCTCTCCTGCACAGCTGTGAGCGTCCACTTCTTCCTGTATTTCCATCCTCCCTCCCTGCTGGTTCTAACGGCTCAGCTGGCTCTGCAGGCCCCACCAAGTGGATGTCCCCTCTGCTGCCACCAGAAGAGGCTTTGTGAAATGCAAATTTGATCATATATTCATTAAATAAATAGTCCGTGAATTCCTGCCACCTGCCAGTTGCTACTTGAGGTTCTGAAGATCCCCTTTAACGATTTTCTAAGGAATTATGTGGTTACCAGGCCTCTTCTGTCTCTCTCGCCCTTTCCACTGTGCTATTTTTTCAGCAACCCAGAAGTCCTTTGTCCTTTGCATTTCCCGAGAGTGTTGTACTGACTCATCCTTTCTTGTCTTTGTTGTTTCCTTTGCAATTAAAGCCCTTTACCACCTTGCTAGTCTGAAGAATGCCTATTCGCCCTGTAACACCCACGGAAAGGAGTTTTCTTAAAGGTCTTCTCTGATCTCCTTTCCCACCTAATCCAGAGCGAGGCTCACCACTGCATAGGGCATTGTATAAAAGTGCCACAACGCGTGTTATGCTGGGTTGTAATGCTCTCTTTCCATGACCGTCCCCCTGGCTGCGGCACTAGTCCTGTGCACCGCGGTGCGCCCATCACTTGCTGTGGTATGTGAGAGGTGTGCAAAAGAGCAGCAGCACCAGCGTGTGAAAGCAGCCTCTGTCTAAACCTCATCTCTCAGAGCCTCATTCTCTTTCCACTCTACAGCTCCCTCCCTAGGCACTCTTGCCCAGTCTCATAACTTCCATGCATCTCTATGTTGATAACTCCCCAGCATTCACCTCTACACCAGACCGCTCTTCCCAGGTCCCGCTCTCAGGTCTGACTATAACCACCTGCTCATCTGTCCCTGGATGTCTCCCAGACGGCTCAGGCAGAATAGCCAACCATGGAGTTAGTCTTTTCCTCAGGCACTCTGCTCTGGTACTAAAAATCCAGGCCCCTCAGCCAGAAACTGAGGTCTTGTTCTAAAAGTTCCTTCTCCCTCAACTCAGCGTCCCATCCATCACTGAATCTCCGACATTCTGCTTGTCACACACATCCTGAGTCTTTCTTCCTCTCTCATCTCCACTGCTCCTCTCCTCCGGACTCCAGCGCCGCCTCCTAGCTGGGCTCTGCTATCATCTCGCCCCCTTTCAATCTGCTCTCCGCAAAGCAGGTGAACTGATTTTTTAAAAACTGCAAATGGCACCCCGTCCCTTTTGCTTAAAACTCTTCAGTATGTTTCCATTCACAAAAGATCAAATTCTTCTCCAATTCTTCCCACTGACTGCAAGCCCTCTCCTGGCTGGACCTGCCTCCCCCTCCCCTTCCCCTCACTCTCTTCGCTTCAGATATATAGGCTTCTTTTTGTTCTGTAAGGGGAAGGATTCTCCCTACAAATGGAAGCAGGTACACAGCAGAGTTCAAATTCAGATTGTACCAGTCATCAGGGGATGCTGAGATTCACCTCATTATGGCTGTCACTCACCACGCATACTACAGAAATTGCTAATTAAGAGACAATGCAATAAGATATATGTGTAACTCAGTGCTATCCCCAAAGTGGGAAAGAAATATACCAACCTATTCTATTTGAGTTAAATTAGCTGGAGTCATGTCAGATATAGTTTATCTTGGGAAAAAAATGGGATTAAATTATAACCTTGGCTGCTCTAAGATAGATAAGCCTTTCTCCTCTGATGGATGTTAATAAAATATTATCACTTTTTTTCCCAGTCTCTTTCGGAGGGTCTCCCGGCATTTGGATTATTATTGAAAATATATTATATATTGAAGAACGTCAAATCTCCACTTTAATAAACCACTAACTTAATTACATTTGCAAAACTGCCCCGAGGTCCTACTATACATTTCAACAAGGTATTCAACCAGCTGAATGCTAGAAGTGAAACTTTACATTACCCAGACAGTCCTACTCGTGAGTTCCACCAATGCAATTTATTCTCACATTTATCATAAGTAATAAATAAATCACATGCTGTTATCCAGATGCAAAGCACATTTCATGAAACATCGCCCATTCTCTTTACTACATTTCTTTTATTGCTTAGCGATGTTACCCAACAATAAGGCAAAATGATTTTTAAAAAATGAATTGGATAAAATAGCAACATTTAAAATATCATTTCCCCTCTACTGTGGAAAATTTTTATTGCTGTAGTCAGTGTTTTAATAATCTAGGTATAAAGCAGTTATAGAGGCATGGTAATTTTAAATCTAGCTCAGGATCAGCAAAAACAAACCCCAAGTGCTCTGACTTTTTACAGAGGCAGTAGCACATAATGGAAAGGCTTTGGACTCTGGATTCAGAAAACTTAAGCTTGATTCACTTACAGCAGCATAAATTTGGGAAGATAAATTCTCTGCGTCTCAAGTTTCTCTGGAGAATATTCTATCTGCTCATAGGGTGGTGGGATTTTGATGACCTTACCTCCTAGTGCAGGGTTTGGAAAACGGTGAGGATTAATAATTACACTGTTAATGAATCATAATGGTGTAAAGCTTTCCACCTTCCCCTGATCTTATTTATATACAAAAGAAAAGGCCAAGCTGACTTTGATACTCACTTTACCAGGTAGTTGCAATTGATGTGGTCATTGATTCCATTGGTTTCCCAAAGGATGTAGGTTTTCTGGGAAAGACAGGTTTATTTTCTTATGGTTCACTGGAGAGTTTAGTGACTTTGGCATTAATAATCTGGATTAAATCCCCTGTCACAGAATTCTGGGATTATTGATAACCTATATAACTTCAATTTACAACTTCATTCTAAAGGAACAGGGCTTTTTATAGAGCTATATCATTTTTAGCTGTCTGGAAAGCTAAATGCTAGTTCTTACATTCCTTTTGCCATTAGTTGAAGGATTTATTGATTGTGTAAACATGCCCCACACACGGTCTAAGGAAATGTACACACAGAAGTAAAATATACACTGTGAAAAAGAATGAGGAAGACTACGGAGGAGAGTAAAAAGG
Source organism: Galagoides demidoff (assembly GCA_963574575.1). NCBI lineage: Eukaryota > Metazoa > Chordata > Mammalia > Primates > Galagidae > Galagoides > Galagoides demidoff. The sequence goes on from CAUYQV010125845.1 coordinate 20,164, forward strand.
GCCAGGTAGGGGTCTTCTATTTTAAATTTGGTGGTCAAGGAAGATGTAATTGAGCAGGTGACACTTGAAGGAAGTCATAAAGGAGATGAGGGAGAACACCACATAGACTTCTGGGCAGTTTCCAGGCAGGGGGAAAAATGAGTGCAGTGGCCAAGACCTGGGACCAGAGCTGGAGATTAGAGAAAAACGAGGGGGCCAGTGTGGCTGGAGTGGAAGGGTGGGAGACGAGGGCATGGGAGGGCTCTGCAAGGAGTCTGGCTTTTAATCTAAAGAAATGAGGAAGCCAGCTGTGTGATTTGGGTGGAACAAAGGAATATATATATATATATATATAATTTTATTTTTTAGATTTCAGACTGATATGAGGGTACAAATGTTTAGGTTACATTGTTTTCTTTCCTAAGGTAAAGCTCAAGTTGTAGATGAGCCCTTCCCCCAGGAGGTGTGTTGTATACCCTCTCATTGTGCACACTAGGTGAGAGCTTACCAATCTCTCTCCCTTTTCCCTTTCCCTTCTCCTCCCTCTTTCTCCGTTGTATTTTTCTTTTGGGTGAGTACGTGGATGTTTATATGTTGGTTTCATATTAGTGTTGAGTATACTGGACACTTGTTTCATTCTTGTGACACTTTACTAAAAAGAATGTGTTTCAACTCCATCCAGGTAAACACAAAAGATGTAAAGTCTCCATCCATTTTTATGGCTGAATATTACCCCATGATATACATGCAACACAGGTTGTTAATCTAGTCATGCATGAGTTGATGAGCACTTGGGCTCCTTCCAGGTCTTGGCAATTGTGAATTGAGCTACAATAAACGTTGTAATGCAAATGTCCTTGTGGTAAAATTATATATATATATATATATATTTTTTTTTTTTTTTTTTGCGGTTTTTGGCCGGGGCTGGGTTTGAACCCGCCACCTCCAGCACATGGGGCCAGTGCCCTACTCCTCTGAGCCACAGGCACCGCTCAATGATATTTTTTTTTTCTGGGTAAATACCTAGTAATGGAATTGCAATATCCACTGGAAGGTCTACTTCTAGTTCTTCGAGAATTCTCCATACTTCTTTCCATAGATGTTGCATTAGTTTGCAATGCCATCAGCAGTGTAAAAGTGTTCTCTTCTCTCTACACCAGGCCAGCATTTACAGATTTGGGATTTTGTGGTGTGGGCTATTCTCCATGGGGTTAGGTGATATCTCAGAATGGTTTTGATTTGCATTTCTCTGATGATTAGGGATGATGAGCATTTTTCATGTGCTTGTTGGCCATTTATCTGTCTTCAGAGATGTTTCTGTTTGTCTCTTGCCTACCTGTAAATAGGGTTGTTGCTCTTGTCTTGTTGATTTGAGTTCTCTATAGATTCTCATTTTCAGCCCTTTGTCAGATTCACAGCACACAAGTATCTTCTCCCATTCCAAAGGCTGTCTCTTTGCTTTAGTTGTGATACCCTTAGCTGTGTAGAAGCTTTTTAGTGTGATTGTGTCTCATTTATTTATTTTTGGTGTTGCTGCAATTGCCAAAGGGGTCTTCTTCATAAATTCCTTTCCTAGGCTAATTTTGTCAAGACTTTTTCCCTTTCTTCTAGGATTTTTATTGTTTCATATCTTTTATCCAGCAACAGTCAATTTTTGTCATTGGTGACAGGTATAGGTCCAGTTTCAGTCTTCTATATGTGGATATGTGGTTCACCAGTTCTCCCAGCACCATTTATTGAATAGGGATTCTTTTCCCAAGAGTATGCTTTTTTGAAGGTCTTCCTTCTCATGCAGCACGAAGCAACTTACAATCCGCTTTTTGGGTCCCCACAAAGCTCAAGTGTCCAATGAGCACTTTGAGTCCCCACACAAAGTGTATGTCACTACAAAGCCACCCCAACCTGGAGATTGCTCTGTTATAGCACAGGAGAATCAAGGGTAAAAGATAAGAGAGTCAGTTATACAGCACAGGGAATAAGTTCTGGAAAAATTTTGAGAAATGGGAAATATGAAACAGACCAAGTAGAGACAGAGCGCATAAACATTAACTCTTCGTTCCCCCTGCCCTCACCCTGGCAACCACCATTCTAGTTTCCATCTCTATGAATTTGACTATTCTGGGTATCTCATATGAGTGGAATCCTATAATCTTTGTCCTTTTGTGCTGGCTTATTTTACCTAGCATAGTATCTCCCAGATCCATCCATGTGGCATGTGTCAGAATCTCATTCCTTTTTAAAGCTCAATAATATTCCATTGTATGGATATATGTAAGCTCCTTTTAAAAATCACTTGCACACATTTACAAGGGCACATAGATTGCATATTGGTAAAGTTAGGGCTTTTAGGGTATCATTTAGTCAAATAATGTACACTGTGCCCATTAACTAATTTCTCATCATCTACTCCCTCCCATGCCCCAGTATTCTGAGTCTCCATTATCTGCCATTTCACTATGTCCATGTGTACAGATTTTTTAGCACTTACTTATGAGTGAGAATGTGCAATATTTAACTTTCTGTGTCTGGCTTGTTTCACTTAAGATAATGAACTCCAGTTCCATCTATGTTGCCACTGAAATCTATTCCTTCAGCCCAGCATCCTTCAGTCCATCTTGGACTGTGTTCATGCCACCACCTCCTCCTAGGATAATGATTCGGGGTTCAGGGAGCTCCTGGAAGAGGCAGGTGGTGAGAACCAGCCGAAAGGAGGAAAAAGCTCAGAATATTGGTTTAGAGTCAGAGACAGCGAGAGTGTTACCACCTGATGGCTTTTTTTTCTTTTGGGGGAGAGAAGTTAATCTACAAAGAACACATAAGATGATTGGAAACCCCCAGCCTCCTGGGACAATCCCTCCCAATTCTGTCTCTATCTCAGGTACCAGCACTGCTCTGTGGGTTTTGTGGAACAAGGTCATAACTAGTGAGTTAGCTCTAGAAAATGAGATCTCCTATTACATAGCTGTTCTAAGACGGGGAATAATACACTCCTGCATCTATTCATTCAGTGCTTATTTGGTCTTCACAATAAAAAACTTTGTTGTTATGTTGTTTTAACAGGTGTCTCAAGGGGACGCAGTGCTACACAGGAAGCACCTTGGAAAGTTATCTGATGCCAGTAATACAGAGGCAGATCTCTCCTCTCCCCCACTAACCCTCAGAACAAAGCAGTTTCTTGACAACTTCAATTAGAGCCGAGTCACACTGAGGTGAGAGGCAACAGAAGGAAAAGGATGCAAGAAAAGGGAAGATCTGGTGCAGTCGGCCTCTCCGTTCTGAGGCTGGTGGCCGCTGCTGGTGACAGAGCCCACCCCTCAACCTCTTCAAAATAGAGAGTGGCCACTCCTTACTACTGCTCCTCTGTGAACGTTCCCTATTCAGGACCTGAAAAATAAATTCTAAATGTGTATACCGTGCTGCCTCATAAGGAAAAAGCTTTAAACCTCAAGGCAAACATGAAACAGAGATGAAGAAGCAACTTAAAACCAGGGAAGAGCTTGTTGCAATGAGGTTCTGTGGATTTGGTTAAGCCTGGAGAGTATAATTCTTTCAGCCTGTTTTTAGCCAGTTATCAGAGCCATCCAGGCAGATTCTTTGAACTTCTTGATGTAGCAGGCACAGTTTTCATGAACAATGTTGAGACTCTCCAGTGTGGTGCTGCAGGCTGTTCCTCAATGACTTCACTAGCCCTTACTGTGTAGCTGGAAACTCAGGCCATGTGATGCAAGTGATAGAGCCCTTTGAACTCCTTGCAAACTAGGGAAGAAGGAAAGGGCCTTTATAGGAAGGATAGTGGGTATTCATAAAATTTAAGAAAAAGTTGAACAACTTGTGGACAGAATAGAAGTCAGGGTATCTCTCAATTTCTCATTCCAGATTCCACTGACATTCATTGTTGTTGTCCTGTGAATGTCAGGACTCAGCTCCTAAGTTTAAATGTTCTCAGTTCAACTGCCTGGGAGAAACTAAGGCTGCCATGCTTAAATTTCCACATTCCAAAGTGAGAGACACTGATTTAGTGGTGTGGGGTCAGGTGTCAACTCAGACCTACCTCTAACATTTGTAAGGCCTGGATCAAGAGTGTAGTTGGATTTTATCAAAAAGATACTGGATGTTTATGGCAACAAAATGCACAATTGCAAAGATACGGAATCTACTTAAGTACCCAACAATCCATGAGTGGATAAAGAAAATGTGGTATATGCTCTGTGGAGTATTACTCAGTCATAAAAAGGAACGAAATAATGTCATTCATAGCAACTTGGGTTGAACTGGAGACCATTATCCTACATGAAGTGTCTCAGGAATGAAAAAACATACACTACATATCTTACTAATAAGAATAGTAAGAACTAAGAACTAAATGATGGGTACATATGGACAAGGAAAGACAAAAAGGACACTGGAAACTAAAGATGGAGAGTGGTTGGGAGAGGGTGAGGGATAAAATCTTAACCTATTGGGAACAGAGAACATTGTCCGGGTGACAGGCACACTGGAAGCCCTGACTTCAACATTAAAAAAAAAAAAAAGAATTTTATCTTATTATCTTTCTGTATCCTATGCTAATGTCAATTTGGGAGGAGAAAACATATAATTGGAGACAATCATACCAAGGTTATAAATTTTAAAACTTACAAATCAAGGTTAAAAAAATGACAAATGTTCTATCCTCTCACATGATGACAGGTATACTTTCTAACAGCCTGGAAGTCTAGGTTCAAATTTAGAATCTTGGATTCCATGGGGGTCCTGTGCCAAATGTAGCAAGAGAAAGAAAGAGAGAGGGAGGGAGGGAGAGAGAAAGAGAGAGAGAGAGGGAGAGAGAGGGAGAGAGAAAGAAAGAGAGAGAGAGACATATTCCAGCAGCCCCTGGCTTATGAATATAATACTTCACACACAGACCCCACAATTGCCAGCTTTTTCTGATCATCTGGATCTAGCGTGGCAAGGCTCATGTTGGCCCTAGAAGTGGCCTTGAGGCTGTTTGGACATGGAATGGAAGGAATACATTTGAGTGGGGTGGGGTTCAGTAGAGAAGGGCAGAGCACGACACCCATACCAGGGTTCCTTTTCACTCAGGGGTCACCTGTGATATTAGCTGTAATATTAGGAAAAATTATTACTCTGGTTGTACTTGGACAATGATGTCTCATTTTATTACAAGGCTAGTTGAATGTGGTAATGAATAGAAAAGGAACCTCATACTCAACACTTAGTTCACTTGCCCATTAAGCCAAAATGGATCAAAATTACCTAGGTACCACCTAGGAAAAGGGAAGGCAGAAATAAAAGGCCACAGCAACACAGTAAATCCCAAGCAACTTGTCTTCTTGCTTCTGAAATGAAAACTGATTGTTTTTCCAAGAAAAAAATATTAGCAAAGGTTTCACTTTTAGACTAGCAATGCCAATTTTGTGCCTTTGTTCTACAAGGTTTCTTTCTTTTTTAAAATCTTAGATTATTATGGTGTACATAGGTCATTGGTTATGTAGTTTGTTTTTGTGAGGTTAAAGTCAGTGTTATAGGTATGTCCTTCACCCAGAAAGTGTGCGAAGTATCCATACAATATATTTGGTGAGAGGTAATTTACCCATTCCCTTCTCCCCCTCCCCCTTCTTGATTTTCATTGAGTTTTGCTTCCATATGGGAATATAGGTGTTGATTAACTAGTCTCAATTTAGTATTGAGTACATGCGATGTTTGTTTTTCCATTCTTGTCTTTAGTTCTATCCAGATTGTTAACAAAAAAATATTAGATCTCCATCTTTTTTATGGCTGAATGATATTCTGTGGTGTACATATGCCACAGTTTATTAATTCATTCATGTATTAAAGGGCACCTGGGCATTTCCACATTTTTATGATTGTGAATTGTGCTGCTATCAACATTCTATTTATCCACAGGAAAAACTAAACAAAAACCAAACACAAGATCTGAAAATAGTTCAGGTAAAAAGCGTGCTGAACTTTTATTTCATTATTTTTCTCTCCTGAGCTCATCTATGTGCAACAGTGATCTTCAGAATCTTACAGTACCAATACTCTTCATAAATTTGAAATTTCCTGTTTTCTGACATCAATATTCATTGCTAAGATTAAGTATATAAAACTAACAGAATGAAAAATGACATAGTAATGGATCCCTCAAAAAATCAGTGTAAATGCCTCCAACTTTAAGGACTAGAAAAAAAACAGAAAATACCAGTTTGTGCATAATTATTTTGAAAATCCTTTAAAAATGATAAGTAGGAGACCTTTTTAAGTTGGTTATGTGCACTGTAGTTTCTCATAGGCTAAAGAACAAATTCAAATTTACTGCAATTTTCCTTATCCTAGTCTTTGACTTTCAGCTTCCCACATGTATAACAAGTGGCTTCACTTTAATTGTACCATTCCTCTTGTTTTAGCTGCCAATGGGGACCTTGTTTGCTATGGCACGGTCCTCAGATATGATGGCTTAAAGTTTGAGCATAAATTTTAGAATCCTAAAGATCTGAGTTTGAATTCTAGTTCTTCCCTTGACAAGATATTTAACCTCTCTGGTCTCCAGTTTACTCGTCTGTAAAATGGGAATAACAACAGTACCTATTGGGGTGTGGTATGGATTAGGTGAATTAAAGGTGAAGGCTTACTACAGTTCCTGGCAAGTGTTAAACCTTCCATAGGTAATTAGCAAATTACACACATCCTTGTTAGGGTCCTAAACCCTACTACCCTTTCCTCCTACACCTCCCCCTCCTCTTCTCTTCTTAGAACCAAAGGCCTACGGGACCCTACCCCAAGAGTTCCGTCAGAAAGAACCTAGCTCACCAGAACATTCCAGCAAGCTGTGAATTGTTCTTGCCCCGTACCCACTATAAAAACAAGCCTCCAACCACCTTCGGTGCACATGCCATCTTTGCCCAGGCAGGACTCTGTTCTCTTTCATTAAACTTAGCTTGAACCTCTCCTGGTCTCCTCTCTGCGTACACAGCCAAACCTCTTTCAGTCTTTTTAGGGTTTGTCCCTCCCCTCCATTTCTATAGGCTCATTTCTTGCTGTCCCAGGAATATAACTTGGATTTCCGAATGGCTGCACCAACAGAGTTCTGTGAGCATGCCGCACAGTTCCTTCTAGGTAGGATGGTAGGCTCCTAGTCACCCCTGAAGAACCTCTGCAAGATTCTTCTTTTTGCTCAGACACAGACAGAAGGCTCCCTCTTCCTCCTCGGTGCCACTTCTATACATACCTTACTGCTTTCATAACAACATTTTACAATTCTCTGTGTCTTAGCTTCCTCATAGCAAGAGGAGTTTCTAATGTTCACATCAGAACAGAAGCAGGCAGCTACGTGGCCTTGACCAGACAGGGATGAAACAGTGAGCGTCAGCTCAGCTCCAGTGGCCTGGCAGCAGCAGTCTTAGAAAAAGCAGACAGGGGACAGAAAGGTCTCAGTGCAAACTGCTCAACAGAACTTTGTAATTTTCTGTACATTGATACAATTTCTTTGGGTTTTTCCCTGGAAACCGCAGAACCTCCTTGCAGCCCTTCAGTGCCTCACTCTACCAGAATGCCCAGATAAAGGCAAGTGATAGGCCACCGCAGATTGTGGCCAAGAGCCACGGAGCCTGCACACAAGGCTGAGAGAATGAACAACATCAACCCCGGGCTCATTATAATGCTAAAATTCCCACCACCCTGGGGAGGGATTTGCCCACATTTTCTGTTCATGGGCTGTATGAGTTAGCATGATTCCTCACTGTGCTTGTGTGCCCTGCACTCCACCCAAACATACAAGGAGTAGACTCCCTCTACGCATTATTCATCTGCACTTCCATAAACCCCCCTAACTCTGCCAATAGGGATCTGAGGTAGCCTGTGCCTCTCCCTCCCAGTTGACACATCGTCTGAAATAAATCCTTTCGTCCTTGACAATCCTTGTTGTCTCAGAATTGGCTTCCTGTGTGGCTAGCAACAGTGAACACCCTTGTGGGTTTGTTAACGCTATTCACCTGTAAAAAACCAGGCAGGGACACGACCGCTGCGAGATTCTCCTTGCTCAGACACAGATGAGGCTCCCTCTTCGTCCTCGGTGCCACCTCTATACATATCTGCTGCTCTTCCCCACTGTCAGAGCTCATGTAGAGCAGTGGTCTCCAACCTTTTGGGCACCAGAGACCAGTTTCATGGAAGACAATTTTTTTCACAGACAAGGGCTTAGGAGGGCACACTGATTCTCATAAGGAGCACACAACCTGGGTCCCTTCCACGTGCAGTTTACAGGCGAGTTCACGCTCCTGTGAGAATCTAATGCTGCCGCTGATGTGACAGGGGGCGGAGCTCGGCAGTGATGCCAGCATGGGCAGCGGCTGTAAGTACCCATGAACCTTCACTCACTCGCAGGCTGCTCACCGCCTGCTGTGTCTCCCGGTTCCTATCGGGATGCACACTGGTAGCAGTCTGTGTCCTGGGGATTGGGAACTGCAGACGTAGAGGATACAAAATTGGGGGTAACCCTGGCCTTGCCTGGTGAGGATCGCAGATGAGGGCAGAACACTTGCAGTAAGCTCTCTAAAGTCCAGTGCTCCACTTTCCCCTAGGAAAATCAGTCCAAGGAGACCCCAGGGTCAGGGTATTAGCGAGAGAGGGCTCAGGAAGGTCACTCACCAGTAGAGGGACCTGGCAGAGGCCAGGGAAGCTGTGAAGAATGGAGACACGTGATATAGGAACTTACTTCCATGGAATCTGGACAGAAAGTCCCGTGGGCTCCACAGGAAGAAAGAAGGGTGTGGCATTAGTAGTCCAATGAGAGGCAGGTCTTCTTAGAGGGATTCTCAGGGACCTTTTCACTCCAGAACCCAGGGCAGCAGCCTGGTGGGGCGTCTGGTGCTGAGGGCTGCTGTGCAGCCCTATCCAGACACATGGGCTGCCTGGTGGTGTGACCATGATCCAGACTCATGACACAGCATCCCTGGCTGAAGAATACAGCTCTGGCATCTGGGGAATGGGGGACAGAGAAGCGCCAAGCACAGCAGGATGGGCGATCTACAGGTTAATGAGAGTAGTTGAAACTCTTGATCATTCATGAGTCTTCCCCCAGCATTTTTCTGGAGAGGCCTGAGGCCTGAGAAGTATCAGTTATTGCTACATCCAGATCAGCAGGCCTGGGGAAATACCGGCTATGCCTGAGCTGTATGTCTGCATGTCCTCTCCTTTGAGACTCTTAGACATAGGCATCTGCTTACTCCCCTCTCAGTGTCCACAGTGTCCATGGTTCTGTAGGAACCATGCAGTAAATGTTTCTTTAGTTATCTGGAATCAAATCTTAACATTTAGCCCCTGAGCAGATGCTGGGTTCATGAAGCTTGCCTGCATGAGGCTCTTCCCTAGCAGTCCAGCCTGTGGTTACTGCCTTTTCACCACTAATAAACCTACTTCTTAATTTCTTTAGGGAAATTTTATTTTATTATATTTTTATTTTATTTATACTGGACTATAATTATTAGCAATCTGTTTCCTATTTTCTTAGATGTTTTTAACTGCCACTCAAATCTTCTTTACAGCCTGGGCTATTTACTGTGAGCTAACTATGACATACTGAGCTAGCTACATCTACTCTTAATAGCCAAAAGAAGAATTTGAAACTTTAGTTTCTATAGTTTTTGACTAGGTATTTTAAAACACTGAAACTTGCCCGGGCATGGTGGCTTACACCTGTAATCCTAGCACTCTGGGAGGCTGAGGCGGGTGGATTGCTTATGCTCAGGAGTTCCAGACCAACCTGAGTAAGAGTGAGACCCTGTCTCTACCAACTAGCCAGGTGTTGTGGTGGGCGCCTGTGGTCCCAGCTACTTGGGAGTCTGTGGCAAGAAAATCACTCCAGCCCAAGACTTTGAGGTTGTTGTGAGCTATGATGCCATAGCACTCTACCAAGGGTGACAAAGTGAGACTCTGTCTCAAAAATAAATGAATAAATAAAACATTGAAACTTGCTGGTGGATTCCCATTGCTACTTTGATGACCTCTGAGAAAGAAACCATTGCTTCAGTGTGCCAAGAAAAGTTAACAGTGACCAGTGTCATTTCAGGGGCAAGGCTTTGATGACAGGTGTCTTACTGGCTGGATCTTTGCTTCTCAGATCTGGAAAGGAGCCTCTGTGGTTTAGCTTCTTATCCCCCAAGTTCTCCCCAGATCAGGCTGAGCAAGCCAGTGTTACAGAACTAATAATTATTATCAAAGCCAGAACCAGGAGCTGTTTTGTGTCCGCAATTATAAAGTTTAAAGTCATTCATTTTATGGCTAGAAAATCGTTTTTGTTATAAAAAACTAGTAAAACATACTTCGTCAAAGTAATGTCAATAACTTCCAATGAATTAAAAATCCCTCCTCTCTATATCCATTTCAATGGTTCCTAGAGTGAGAACTATTAACATACCTTCACAATAAAGGCTTCAATATCACGGTTCCTCATCTGTTTCCATTAGTTGTACACTAGTCAATTCTCTACTGCTTTGTTAGTGTAAAAATAAGTACTCCAATCAAAATGAATTAAATAACTTTTTCCAAGGTTTTTTTTTTTCTTTTTTTAAAGAGGCAAGCCTCACTTTATTGCCCATACTGCAGTGCAGTGGCACAGTTATAGTTCACGGAAGCCTGGAACTCCTGGACTCAAGAAAGCCTCCTGCCTCGGCCTCCCAAAGAGCTTGGATTGCAGGCATGAGCCATCACACCTGGCTCCAAGTTGTCATATTTAGAATTATTTGCAAATGCCGAGCCAGTTCTTTCTTCTTAGTAGAGTAGTTGCTCTCTGGTTACTTATTTCAAAATTAGTAAATCTTAATGATATATAGGACCTGGTTGCTTAGGTAACAGCTTCATCCCCTCCATCCTTGGTGAGCTTCTATCAGTTCCTAACTTAAGAAGGACAGGCGGTCAGAAGGGAGTAGAGTCTACCACAAAGATCTGGTGCTTCTTTCTTGTTTTGGAGTAACCAAGAGCAAAAAGGAAGTAGAGAGACTGACCTAAAGGCAAAAAAGCGGAGTATCCGGGCCATAGAGTATGGAAGCCGAGAGACCTCAGGACTTTAGTGTCACTAAATAATAACTGATGATGATCATAATCACTCTCTGTCACAACAGGTTCATTATCAGGTCAGTTGTGTCAGTTAGACTGTGTTTGTATTTTAGAATGATTTTCTACTATGACATTTAAAACAAAAATTAAAATATTCATATTTATGTTGTTCATACGACCTGGAAAAAAACTGGTCTATACGGAATAACATTCTTTCAAGACATTTATGGAATCTCTCTGATTACCTATGACATGAAGGCTGTGTTAACCAGTTTGATGGAAGTATTTCGGATTGTGTGTGAAAACCCCACACTGTACCCCAGAAGTGCATTAACGTACATAGTTACCATTCAATAAAAAAAAAAAGACATTTATGGAATCTCGCTGATTACCTAAGATATAGAATCCATGCCTATTGGCATAAAGATAATGAATGCCCTTAAAGTCATGGCTGCTTACAGCGCAGATCACAGACAGACATTTATTACTGGTATAGACAAACCTCACCTGCCTCCTATCCAGTGATTCATAGAAACTGGGGCTCCAATAAGGATGGCCCAAGGGAGTAAAAGAAAACACAAATTTATCACAATTACTAATAAAACCAATAAAAACGACAGTATCTAGTAATAGTTCTACCAGCAATGTACACAAGGAAACATGTCAACATCAAGTACGTGTCTTAACCCATTAATTTCTCCTTGTTCCCTGGGCTGCTTTGTGGTCTGGGAGGTAGTACAGGCAAGTGCCAGTCCCACATAGACACAGAAATAAAGACAGGGAATGTTGCAAGGGTCATGATTTTGAGTATTCTGAGAAAGGAAATACTTACATGTCAATAATCTACATACCCAAACACAATAATTCACATATGTTCTGTAATCTTTGTGCTTTGCACAATTTGAAAAGATAGCTCTAGAGGTAACTGATGGTGATCATAATCACTCTGTCACAAAAGGTTTGTATTTGGTGATAAAAAGCAGCATTTTTCTATACACTGATGTGAATTCTTACCCTGGCTGGTGACTGCAGTTGCTGGGGAGCCCAGAGCTATTTTCAAAAATGCTCTATCATGTGGTCAGTCTTGAAAACAATCTCTTCAGTCTTGCTGATGGCCCACAGTGGTGTCCAGGTCAGATCAGGTCTCACTAAATGTTTGTGGAAATTAAAATCTGCTGGCACATTCATTTTTCACTTGTTTGCTCCTATCCCAGGCTTTGACACCTTTCTATCATCTATCATTACCTTCTTCCTCCCTCTGCCTGGCTGGCACCTCCCACCCTGCCATACACATCTGTCTGCACTGGCAGTGAGATGTTTTGGTCCCTTAATTCAGGTAGTATTCAGTAGGGTTCATTAGCGATGCTGATGGAACTAGTTAACAATTAAGCCGAGACACCTGAGCTATAAAAATACACAAAACAAGATAGAACACTGCTGATGTTTCCTCCTGGTCTCATATTTTATATGTTTGTGGCAACAGCACTGCCAGTTGACTAAAGGACATGCTGTCCCCAAATCCAAAATACACTAGTGTGTAGTTTGCTGTAGAAGCAGGAGCCTTTGGAAAAACACTTTTATTTCTCTATTGCTAAGAAAATCATGTGACATTAGAGCTTCTTTGTGAAGGTTGCAACATTTCCTAGGTTTCTTACTGCACTGGTCTTACATATTTTTGCTTATAAAAACTTTTGAAGATCTTGAAGCTAGTTCTTATTTTTTAATGTAAATTTATTAGCAATAATGAATACAGTATTCAGCATGTCGTAGATACTGGCATATAAAAATACAGCCTACTTTTAAATGTATCAAAAGGAACTTAAGTATTGTATAACTGGGAAATTTTACATCACTTTTTCTTCTTGAACTCATATTTTTGTTCTACTCCCCGTGTAAAATTTTTCTTTTCCCCAATGCTGCCAACTTTCTTGATCATCATTTTATATTTGTGTGTATCCCAAACCAGTTCCTCGTCCCCTTTTCTCCCTATCTCACCAAATGGCACTACTATCTATCTATCCTGGTTCTCAAGCCAGCAATCTATATGTCATCCTTTCTCTAATCCTCCTCACTCATCCATTCCATCATCGAGTCCTTCTGCCCCACCTCCCCTATCAAGTCAAATCCGTCCATGTCTCTCCAGCACCCCAGGATCTTCTAGACTACTTGGGAGGAAGTTTGTCAGAGAGCTGAGGCCTGCTATGAACATGTAGAGGCAAAAGCCTGAGCAATGGAAATGCCATGACCCTAGGCACACAACTGGCCTAAAGTCCTGCTCAAAACGCAACCGAGTGGCTTTGTTTGAAGTCCCACAAATGGTGTTTTGCTTTTAAAATGCAAGCGATGCCAAATCAGAATCATCTTTGAGCAAGTAAGCCCTGACTGCCTCACTGCTTTAAGCTTCTAGGATGCTTTAGGGTAGCATTATAGAGGAAAGGTATTATTTCACTAACTTTTTTTTTAATCAGTTTTTTATGTAGCCAAGCAAGTTTCTAAAGTTGTAGATGATAGCAACATGGGAGCTATCGCAAATTCTGCCATAAGGAACAAGGCAGCTAGGTGTGATTTGAGCATATAGGTACACTGGGCAGCTAATCAGATGCAGCCTAGCGTGAAATATAAAAAGAGAAACTGTATCAAATCTTCTGCTCAGTGAAAGAAGCAGGGATATCACACTAGATCAGGGGTCCTCAAACTTTTTAAACAGGGGGCCAGTTCACTGTCCCTCAGATGGGGACAGTGCAGTCCCAGGACAAGTCAGCTGCTAAGCAGGACAGGCAGCAGCAGCAAAAACACCTGGTGGGCTGGATAAATGTCCTAGGCGGGCCACATGTGGCCCACGGGCCATAGTTTGAGGACACCTGCACTAGATCTAAATTCTTTGGTTCTTGTTCTGCTTACATCTACCCCTTCTCTTACTACTTCGCAGTGTTGACCCCAGATCCTCAAGAGGCAAAATAAAGGATATTCAAATTTTCTGATCCCAGGACATAAAATAACTTTAAAATTGGATTTGATCATCCAGGGTTGTACCATTATTTTATAATCTTTCAATTGTTTTATTTTTATCCACAGACAATAAAACTATTTTAGCATGCAGATGAAATGGAGTAGGCTTAATTCAATAAAATTCATTCCACACCTACTGTGTACCACACACTATTTAAAGCATTGGGAGCCTGGTGTTGAACAAAGAGTCTAGAGGGGAGGTGAGAAAGACACAAAAGCCTTTTTCCTCCAGAAACTTAATAAAACGATTATATAACATGCATAGAACACTCTAGCAAGGGATGCTTTATCTGGCGAAGGTGATTGAAGGGAGGATATTGAAGTAGATGATGATGACAGCTGTCATTTATCAAACATTTATTAGATAACCACATTCCATGTTATTTTACACACACCATCTCACTTAGCTCTGAGAACAATCCTATGATGCCAGAACTATTATCTCTAGTCTACACTTGTAAAACCTGACCCTACGAGAATTTAAGACCAATGTTATGTAGCCAGTGAGTGGCGGAGCCGGGAGTTGAACTGAGTTCTGACTTCAGGGTTGGGGCTCAGGAGGCAGCTGTGCTATAGAGGCTGTGCATTTCCAGGGCTCCACAGAGAGAAGATCCCGGCCTCGGGTGCGAGGTTATGCTCGATTTCCAAGATGGCTTTAACGCTAACGTCCCTCAGTTGTAACTAAAGTAAGCTGGTTATTTGTCAAAGGACGACAACTGAAAAGCTACTCTTGTCCGGCTTCCGGTCCATGGCAGGAATCTGAATAAGGACAGAGACTGTATGACTGATTCTCTTTGCCGATTTACTGAAAATTTAAAGCTCCCAAATAAAGATCTGGCTGAAGTTGTACTGGGTCTACGCACCTTTTCCCACCAGACACCCTTCTCACTGCTGAGCTGGTTGCCCCTGACGTTTCTGCTGGGACCTTCCCACGATTGAGGGGCCGCCTGCCTGGGACTCTGGAACCGTGCTGGTGATCTGCGCATGCTCAGGGCTCCTCTTTCATCCCGCTTTCTCCTACAATTTGCATCCTGGATGAATTCTTGTAACTCAGATCCTTGTCCTGTCACTCTTACCTTTCCCCACTAAAACGAGATTGTAAGTGGCCCACTGATTCTTAGTAAAGAAGATGTGATTGCCTAGTACACTTAGCATTCCCTTGGGATCCTTCTTTTGAGCATTTGCCTTTATAAAAGAGCAATCCCTTCGCCTACTTTTTTCACAGTGAAAGTCCAGTCTAATGTGATGTGAGAACGGTGTGTGGGGCTGTGGAGGCAGCGTTGTCCGAGTCCTCAAACCACACCTCATTCTGCAGGGCATCACGGATCTGAAGCACATTTGCTCTCTTGGAAGGTATTAATAGAGCTCAGAGTCTTTTTTTTTTTTTCTTTTGAGATAGGATCTCACTATGCTGCCCAGGCTGGAGTGCAGGGGCTCTTCACAGGTGCAATCATGGTGCTCTATGAACCCACCCTCTGTCCTCAGCCTCTGGAGTAGCTGGGACTACAGCTATGTGCCATTGTGCCCAGCCTGCACATTTTAAGATCAGCGACTTATCTTTTTTCCCAAGGGTCACATTTTTAAATTGCAGTGCCTTTAGACAGGATATAGTGCACACCATTCCTATGTCAATTGTATCACCAGATGAGTATTTTCTTGGTCTTTTGCTTTTTAACATGGTTACGGGAGTGCACATAGGAGGAATGTGAGAACATTTATTATGCTTTAACTTCTGCAGATATGGGTCTTTTGGACAGTTTATAAAATGTAGAGAGGCGCTTGTGCTTTCCCTTCCCATCAAGCAGCGTCCCACAGGGTCTGCATTTATAAGGCTTAACCCATGTTCAAAAAAGGTTTAGAAGAAACCAGATCTCACTTACTCAAATATCAAGCTCAGGCGAGTCTTCATCTTCTTTCAACTCCTTAGTCTTAATTACTCTGAGGCTGTCTGGACATGTCAGATATTATTTTATATTTTAAGCAGCTGATGGTAACTCTGCAGTAACTTCAAAAGATGTAGCTTGTATCAGACCACTGTGTTTGGGGAAGAGGGTTACTGCGTGACCATTTAGCTTTGAACTTGGACACTCAGCTGCATTATAAAACTTTTATAGATTAATTGCTCAGAAATAACCGACACCAACTGTAATAGGTTTATTTCATTTTTTACCTTTACATAAGCTTTTACATGCCTAGTGGATGGTCCTGTAGAGCACTGAAACTTAGCACCGGAAATAGTAGAAGGAAGACATTTATATTGCTTAAACTCTGTTCTTTTATTAAAATATATTGCTGTTTAGAATGTATCCAGGGTAAAAAGGCTTTGAATGTTGAAATCCTTGCTTACAAGGGTGGGGTGCGGTGGCTCACGCCTGTAATCCTAGCACTCCGGGAGGATGAGGTGGGTGGATTGCTTGAGCTCAGGAGTTCCAGACCAGCCTGAGCAAGAGTGAGACCCCATCTCCACTAAAAATGGAAAAACTGACTGGGCATCACCATGGGTGCCTATAGTCCCAGCTACTTAGGAGGCTGAGGAAAGAGAATTGCCTGAGTTAAAGAGTTTGAGGTTGTTGTGAGCTCTGATCATCTGTGGTAGTGACAGGGTGACAGAGTGAGACTCTATCTAAAAAAAAATCCTTGCTTCTAACTATTAATAAGAATATAATATTAGCAAATTTTGAGACTCCTATTCTAGGAAGAAACCTGGTAAAAGGTGTGTGTTTATACTCTGTGTGCACGTGTATATATGCTGTGTATATATGTGGGCTGACAGGGCTCTTGCCCTGAACTGCAGGGCACAACTCCAGGATTATCATTCACATTGAGGTCTGTCGATGCTGACTCCTTTCCTGGGAGTTGCACTAAATACTACTGCCAAGGTTTGTTTGTTTGTTTGTTTCTTTCTTTCTTTCTTTTCCTTTATTAAATCATCACTGTGTACATTAATGCAGTCATGGGGTACAATGTGCTGGTTTTATATAGAATTTGAAATATTTTCATCAAACTGGTTAACATAGCCTTCATGGCATTTTCTTAGTTATTGTGTTAAGACATTCATATTCCACATTTAGTAAGTTTCACATGTACCCTTGTAAGATGCACTGTAGGTGTGGTCCCACCAATTACCCTCCCTCCATCCATCCTTCCCCCTCCCCTCCCCTCCCTTTCTCATTTCCCCATATTCTTGGGTTATAATTGGGTTATAGATTTCATATGAAAGCTATAAATTAGTTTCATAGGACTGAGTACATTGGATACTTTTTCTTTCATTCTTGAGATACTTTGCTAAGAAGAATATGCTCCAGCTCCAGGCCTGGAATCTTCCAATACAATTCTTGCCTTGTCATAGGAGGTATTCTGATATGATTTTTCAATTCAGAGCATTCGAGAAGAGATGAAGACTTCCCATCCATAAGTTATCAATGAATGCTTTATTACTCTTTAGTACTATTCTGCTCCTTAAGTCATTCCTGGTGAAGTCTATCTCTTTATTCATTCACAAAGCACCATTTTTTCTTGCTGCAAGTTAAAGGGAAAACACTGTCTTGAGATCCAGAATTGGAATTTGCATTTCCCCCATATTGGTGCAGTTTATTTAAAAGAGTAGGTACCAAAGAGCCTTTGTAAGCTGTCCTAGGATCAACCATCAGTAATAACACTGGATGTGTATAGAAGCAAAAAAAAAAAAAAAAGCCATCCACAATATGGATGCTGACAGAGACATATAGATATAAATGTATGTATGTTTTTCTCTGAGAATTATAATTCTTGTTCCACTACAGAGAAATAATCAAATTCTGAGGGTGATAAAAATCTAGGCAAGAATGAATAACCAAACAGAGAAATGAATCCTGACCATTTTACATGATATACAAAAACAAATTCCAGGTGGATTATGCTCTAAATGGGAAAGTCAAAGCAATAAAGTTGAAAAAAAAAATCCTTAAATCTTCAGGGGGAGCAAGGTTGCTTACAAAGAACAAAAAAAGTGTTAACACTAAAAAAAAAAAAAAATCCCAGATAAAATGGGCTGCATTAAAATTAAGAAATTCTGTTTACCAAAAGATATCATAGACTGAGAGATTACTCACAATTCACTGCAAATGGCAATTATAATTACCTAATAAATATCCAAGAAGATCTCACACCAATATATATGAAGGACTCTAATTACCTACAAGAAAGAGTAATTTAATAAAAATATGAGCAAAAGCCTTGAACAGGTATTTTGTGAAAGCAGATATCCAAAATGGCCAAAAATCAGAAAATGGCATAATGTCATTAGTCACCAGTGACTCGGAAATTAAAATTCAACATAACCCTATTATATATTCAGAGGAATGGCTTAAATGAAATGACAAATAATGTCAAGAATTATCTAAGTTGTCAAACAACCATAAGGCTTGTTGGTGGAAGTGCAAATTGTTACAATTGTTTTAGAAAACTGTTTATGATAGCATCTCACGAAGCTATCCAATGACTCAGTAATCCCTACCATATACCCAACAGAAACACATCCATACGTCTACTAGAAGACATATATAAGAATATTTATAGCAGTACTATTTGTCATAACTAAACATTGGATATAACCCAATGTAACTGGAATTTCTTGCGATCAGGTCCTCGGTCTGGTTCATTCTTTAACTCCAAAGAGTGAATCAACAGACCACACAAGTAAGTGACAGCACAGAATTTATTGATGGATATATAGATGGGGGGGAAGAAAGTCAAAGCCTACAGGGGGCACTCAAGTGGGTAGCTCATCAGGGTCGTCTGTCTAGGGCTTTATATATTGCTTATCTTAATCTGTGGGCAGGGGGCTTTGGGGAGATGGAATGTACGTCTGGAACATTCTACAGTTGGCCAGGGGCCTGCAGGCAGAAAATAATTTTTAAACTACCATAGTGGAGAGGAATGTGGTCTTTGTAGTCCTTGCTCCAGGTGAGGCAGTAGGATGTGGTCCCTGATCCAGGAAGGATGGCCAGGATGAGATACCGATCAAGCTCTTTTTTTTTTTTTTATGACTTTGTTTGTGCCCAGAGAATATAGCCTAAAAAGGGTCTGTTTAGGTCTAGAGATGGAGGTCTGGGCCTGGGGGTCTCTGTCCAGCCCTGAGTAGGTGAGCCCTGTATCACCAATATCTACCAAAAGTAGAATGGATACATTATGGCACAAGAATGAATAAATTACAACTCATGTGCAAACATGGATATGTTGCTTGAACAAAATATTGAGTGAAAGAAATGATAAAAAGGATATGATTCCACTGATACAATACTCAGAGGCAAAACTAAGGAATGGTGCTAAAAGTCAGGATTGTGGTTTTATTTGTGGGAAGGGGCAGTGGCTGTGAAGAGATGTGAAGACACTGCTAAGTGCTGGTAATGTTCCCGTGCCTTGGTTTGATTATCAACCCAGATGGTTACATTCACTTGTTGAAGAGTCATGTAACTGAACATGTATGATTTGTGCATTTCTTTTTGTATGTTATACCAACAAGAAGTTCCCATTAAGGGGTGGCGCCTGTGGCTCAAATGAGTAGGGTGCCAGCCCCATATGATGGAGGTGGTGGGTTCAAACCCAGCCCTGGCCAAAAACTGAAAAAAAAAAAGTTCACATTAAGAAACAAAAGCTCAAAACATTCTGAGAACCAAATGCCTTTTATGAGTGTTCTATCTCTCAGAGCTTATGGATCCTCAAGTGTTATCCTCCTCCTCCTCCTCCTTCTTCTTCTTCTTCTTCTTTTTTTTTTTTTTTTGAGACAGAGTCTCATTATGTCACCCTTGGGAGACTGTGCTTGTGTCACAGCTCACAGCAACCTCCAACTCTTGGGCTTAAGCGATTCTCTTGCCTCAGCCTCCCAAGTAGCTTGGAACTACAGGTGCCTGCCACAACGCCCGGTTATGTTTTGATTGTAGTTGTCATTGTTGTTTGGCAGGTCTGGGCTGGGTTTGAACCCACCAGCTCCGGTGTATATGGCTGGCGCCCTAGCCACTGAGCTACAGGTGCTGAGCCTGTTACCCTGCTTTCTGTAAAAAGGACATTTTTGTTCAGATGAAAGATATGCCTCTGTGTTAAAAACCTCTAGGCATCTGTTTTGAAAGGATTTTAATGCCTCTGAAAGTTTTTTTTATTGATCATGTAGTAAGCTAAAAGTTTTCAATTTTGTACCATTGACTCAAATACTACTATATCTTTTACTACTAAAAGAGCAACAAAATGGTTATGCTAATCACTCTGATATTTGGGATACCAGAGTAGAAATGTCTTGACTATATAAAGTAGTCAAGCTGTAAAGTACGCAAGGGTTTCTACAGTTGTCATGACTTCAATGCATAGGAAGCCATAACCAAGGGGAACTGCTTGGCCAAAACCCCTCACCAAAGTCAACAGCATGCAACTGAGTTCTTTTACATTGTTCTGGTGCTAATTAGCATTTCCATGGTTTGATCTAATGTTGTTAGGCTTAGTTCCAAGGATGTTAGAACTTACTTGTCTCATTTCCCCATAAGTGGTGCAGCATGTTGCTACCTGACAACATTTATTGAAGGTGATCATAATACAGACATGGAGGTGGGCTGTGGTGGAGGTATGCATTTTTTCTGACAATAACCATGGAGAATGAGGCATACATGGAAAATTGACTTGCACAAGGCTGGACTTACAGCTATATTCATTGCCCTTTTTTAAAGAATAGTCTTAAAATGCATGTTCCCCAGGAGTCATGTCTTTGCATCACTCTGAACAGAGGAGTAGATAACAATTGAGAATGCCATTTGTTTCCTATTCAGACCCAGTGTAATAATTTATGAACATTTACTGAGTGCTTCATTCAAAGGCAATGAAGTAACCATATAAGCTTTCTCTATCAGTACATGTGCAAGCATACATGAAATACACACATCTACATCTACAGAAACAACCATCTCCAGGAAGATGAACCATTTGGGTAGATTCCTTTTCTGTGGATCTATTTTTAATGATCATGTATCCAGACATGAACTGTCCTTCAAGCTCTAGTGTTAAATCTTCATGTTTGCTAGATATTTTCACTCAGTATGTCCTTCTAATCACCTCAAAAAGAACGTGCAAAATGCATTCCTTTACCTCCCTACCAAATTTATTATTTTAGCAAATCTGTGTGCTATTCATCCTCCAAATCCATCCAAAGTCCAAAGCTTTAAGTCATGTTTTGCCCTCCTTGCCATTACAACTTGGATTTCTTTAATGCTGCGATCTTATGGCACACTTGACCCTATAGTTAAACTTCTGTGGCACATTTAAATTATGTTGATCAAAAAAAAAGAGTTAAAAAAAGAATTGTTGTAACCAAGCCCTCTTTCCCCTGCCCACTCCTATTCCCCAGCCCTCACCTGTTCCCCGCACCCTCTCCAGCCCATTTCCCTCCTCCTCCCTTCTCCCCCCAGAGTCAACTCCAGGAACAAGGCAAGTCCCTCCTCCACTCAGGGTGGCCGAGAACACGTTCCCAGGCCACCTTCTTCCTCCTAGAGTTGCCAAGAACAAGCTTCTGGTACAATGAAAAAAGTCACAAGTTTCACAAAACACCCAAGTTCTCAGTAGATGAATAATGGTTGAAAACTCACTGAGACTTGATTAATTACTGTTTTATACCCATAACCATTGTGATATAAAATGTATCCATTGTCAACTGCAACTATTAATTATTTTTCCATTGCTGTATCTAAGACTACCTGAGTTGTAACACCCCTTAACCAGCCA
>CAUYQV010125847.1:0-17746 GCA_963574575.1 Galagoides demidoff
TCTGAAATAACTTGACCTTGTCGGTTTTCTTTTTGGGGCTTTAGAGAACGGCAGTGAATCTAACAGACCTAAAGAAACTTGGGAAAAGGCAAAATTCAGGCCAGCATATGAAATTCACATGCAGGTCATCTACAAAAAAAAAAGAAAAAGAAAAAGAAAGAAAGAAAGGAAGGAAGGAAGGAAGGAAGGAAGTAAGGGAGGGAGGGAGGGAGGGAGGGAGGGAGGGAGGGAGGGAGGGAGGAAGGAAGAAAAGAAAAGAAAAGAAAAGAAAAAAAAGTGTTGGGAAAGCTAACGTTGGGAGACTTGGTCAGGGAAGGAGTTTTCAAGAGAAATTGAGGAGGGAGGCCTGGAGCAGAACCAGAGTGAAGGGGAAACACAGAGGAAGCGAGAGCATCACTATGTAGTGCCAGAAACTCTGTGTGCATGGTGGGTACATCATGAGTATAGTGAGTACTTTATTCCCTTTTGGAAATTATCAAACTGTCTTTTTTCAACACACCATTGCTCTGAGAATGAGGCATACTATTACAGACAGCCATGAGTAACCCAAAGGGATGGTTAGAACTTAGGCTTCTATACCATCTTAGGCTAAAAGAAAAGGGGTTTGGGCTTTTAAATGAAAGAGAAAAGTTCTAGAAAAGTGACCAGAAAAAGTGCGGTAATACTAATTGTTAGTAATATCTGTTATACACATTTCATTTTAAGATTATTCTTCACTGATAATAGTTGTTAAGAGTCCTCCCTTCCTCCCTTTTATTAAAGGAGATGCCTTTAACAAGTAGAAACTTCCTTAATAAATGTAAATAGTCTTTACAAAAGAAAAACTTTTCTTTTATCTGGTGGTTCTCAGTGGCCTTTAGCTCAATATAATCAATATGCCAAAGAGGGCAGGTCAAGTCTCTGGAACTGTTCAAATCAATGTTCACCAAAACTAGTGATCATGTTCTTCAAGTAGTGCCCTAATGTCTTAAGATTTGTAACACATTTGATTTCTTACATCCCATTCATGTATATTCTGCCAACATCCTTTGTCCTGAGTGTCAGCTAGATATTTCCCAGAAGACAGACTCGATGAAAGTTCAGCCTTTTAAAAATTTCTTACTATAAAGCTGTTTATAAGCAGTTGTCTTTACTCTTTATTTTAACACTTCTCCTAAAACCTGGCTTAAGTTTAAAATCTATTACAGTCAGGTGCCCAAATAATTTATTGGTCAATATGGGCTACATATATGATAGTGGCCCCATAATATCATAATACTGTTTTAGTTTGTTTTACTGTAACTTTCTGTGTTTAATTTTTTGCCTTATTTTATTTTTTTATTAAATCATAACTGTGTACATTGATGCATTATGGGGTTCAGTGTACTGATTTGATATACAACAGGAAGTGCTTACATCGAACTGATGAACACATCCATTACCTCCCTTACTTATTTGTTGAGATAAGACAATTACACTTTTTTCTTAATAGTTTTGAAATGTACCACTGCATTATGCATATAAGCTGAGGTCCCCCCAAATACCACCCCCCTCCAGGCCTTCCCTTCCCCTATCCTTTCTTTCCTCTTCCCTTCTACTTTCTGTACTATAGTTATGTTTTACCATTTGTATGAATGTGTAGGTGATTATAAATTGATTTCATACTATTATTGAGTACATTGAATACTTTTTTTCTATTCTCGAGATACTTTAGTAAGAAGAATATGTTCCACCTCCATCCAGGTAAACAAAAAAGATGTGAAGTCTCCATCTTTTTATGTCTGCATAGTATTCCATGGTGTGCATATACCACAATTTGTTAATCCATTTGTGGGTTGATGGGCACTTGGGCTGTTTCCATCTCTTGGCAATTATGAATTGGGCTACAGTAAATATTTTGGTTCAAATGTCTTTGTTGTAAAATAATTTTTGATCCTCTGGGTATATACCTAGTAGAGGAATTGCAGGCTCAAACTGTAGGTCTACTTTTAGTTCCTTGAGTATTCTCCAAACTTCTTTCCAAAAAGGTCATATTAGCTTGCATTCCTAACAGCAGTGTAGAAGTATTCCCTTGTCTCCGCATCCATGCCAACATCTGTGGTTTAGGGAGTTTGTGATGGGGACTCACCTATGGTTAGGTGATATCTCAAAGTGGTTTTGATTTACATTTCACTGATTATTAAAGATGATGGGCATTTTGTCATGTGTTTAGAGGCCATGTGTCTGTCTTCTTTAGAGAAGTTTCTGTTAAAGTCTCTTGCCCACATAGAGTTGTATATAGTTTTTAGTACAATAACATAGTTTTTAGGCTAGGAGCAATAGGATATACCATATAGCCTAGGTGTGTGGTATTTTTTCCAATCTAGGTTTGTTTAAGTACTATTTATGATGTTTGCACAAGGATAAAATTGCCAAATAATGAATTCCTCATCATGTATTCTGGTCATTAAGGAATTCAGGACTGGTTTCTACATTAAGGAATTCAGGACTGGATTCTAAACATTTGACTCAATATTCTTCATTGATTGTCCATTATAGACAATTGACTAATTTATATTATTCAGATCTCTTGATATTTGTTTGTGTGTGAATATACAGAGAAAATACATTCAGTGTTTTATTTTGCTGTGCATTATTTTCTTGCCACTTCCTTTATATTTTCCTTTTAAGCATAATTATTGCAATAGGACAATAGCCAACTATTTGTCCTATGAATCAGCTTACCTTTTCCATAATAGACCTACTAAGAAACTCAGAATTTTGCTGGTCACATATCCACAATAAATACTAAAATTCCCAACCTCCTACAGAATTTCATTTGACTTCTTGACTAATACTGGGAACCCTTCTTATTCATGCTTTGCCTTTTTTCATCTTTTTTGATCTACATCGAGCAGTCAAGTGATTCCTTAGAAGCTGCAAGATCCCAGGATGACTTGCCACACTTCCATAAATTTGGTTGGTAAGAAAACAGTAAGTTTGAGTGGATCTATACAGTTGGTGTGTAGTCAATGAACAGAGATAGCAAGAGCTTCTGGCTCAGTTCAGGGCTCCTAGCCTCATCCCCAAATATAGGAGGACATTGCACAGAAGACCCAGAAAGATACTATGCACACAGGTCTGTATTGCTGCTGAGGGACACTCATCTAGTAGAAACTACTAATCTTATAATTTTCCCCTGATATAGATATTACCTTATTATCCCAATTGTAAATAACATTTTCTTGCAAATAGGAAACACTTTCCTATCCTAGAATGTCCCTGAATACCTAAGGTAATGTCTCTGGAGAGGAAACGTTTCTAAATCTCTCCAGAGCGAGTGACCATTTTATCTATCTAAGAATGCTTGCTTATAAAATTGTTCTTAAATTGACTTCTTTTCTTAAAATATTTGCAGAAAGTCTAGCTGATGAAGAATTATTATTCAATACCATCTTCTCTCAAATGTGAGTGTGACAACACCACAAAGATGAAGTTCACATGGTGAAATGACGTGATAGAATGAGATTGTGTCCCTGAGATTTTTATGAAACTGAGCCATCAGTAGTGGCTACTTATCTAGTAACCTTAATTAGGAAACAAAAAAAAAAAAAAGCAAAAAAAATTTCTCCTGTGTTGAAACCATTTTTATTTTGAATTTCTTTTATTCATAGTAGAACCTAGTATGAACCTGTGTAATTTCTTTTTTGTTCTTTCTCTTAATATATATCAGAATAATATAACCTAATATCTGTGACTTTTCAAAAATACCCAAAATTTAAAAGTTTCTATAACTCATATATCTAGAAATGGTATTACTAAAAAATGAATTTAATCATCACTTTAAACAACATTGTAATGGTATATTCATTCATAAATAGTTGTCTATATTTTTATCACTTTGTAAATGGAGTTAGCAAGATTATTACATTAAGGCAGAGGAAGATGGCCCAATGTAAATCTCCAGTGATTCTCCCTCGGCAGGAACACCTAATTCAACAATTATCAAGCCAAACAAATCCCTTCAGAAGAACCAAATATCATGAGAGTGATCACACTAGACAATTTTAACACCGTATCAAGGAAGAGGCACTGAAGAGGGCAGAAAGACAATCTCACATTGCCTGATTCACTCCTCCATTCCCCCAGCAGTGTCATGCTCCAAGGAGACCGAGAATATGTGTGCCCAGAGGTGGGGGAATGAAATGATTGTAGGAGATTGCACTGAAACTCAGGGCCACCATGGCACAGGGGAACCCATCACAGGATAGAATTTTGCTAGTGCCCATGGAGGGGGCATTTTGACCAACCTGACCAGAGGGAAATACTCTGCCCCAAAAACTAATTTCTAGCTAACCCCACAAAAAGGAGCCTGGGACCTAGAGTAAATTCATAACATAGGCCAGAAAGGCTGAAGTTCTTGGGTTATTCCTGTGACTGTTGTGACTCCGAGGCAGTTTACCTCAGATGCATGTGACCCAGTAAGACATCAGCAGCTATAGTAAGCCAGTTCCTGTGTTATCCTTCCCCAAATTATAGGTGGTATGTTTAAGGGAAAGTCTTCTTCCATTGGGGAAAAGAAAGGAAAGAGCTCAGAGGACTCTGTTTTCCAACCTGGGTACCAGATCAGCCAAAGTAAAACAAAGGACTAAAAAGTCCCTTGATATCCCTGGGTCCAGGCCTTAGTTTCTGAATGACATTGCTGGACCCAGTTAGGACAGAAAGAAACATGCTAACTTAGAAGGGAAAGGCCAGTCCTGGCAGAATTCACCACCTCCTGACTAAGCCTTTGGGTTTTGAATATACTTAAGAGGTAGTCAGGCAGTAGTCACCATTGACTTTGGGTAAGAATAGGTTGGCTTTAGGTGTGATCTCGTGCTGTTGCTCATAAGGGAGTTTCCATGTCACTCCTGTCCCTACTCTAGTACCCCAGCACAGAGAGCGACAGATTTTGCCTGGTAATCCAGGGGATTCTCCCATATCTTACCCAAGTCCACTAGTGCAATACCACCAGGAGTTTGTGAGAATCACAGCATTACTGGGCTTGGAGAATTCTTAGTGCTGATGTGGCTTCAGTGACCAAAGACTTAAGACTACAATTCTCAATTTTACCCAAGGCAACAATTTGTCTCTGTCTCAAAATGAGAAAAAGAATAGAAGGAAGGAAAGAAGAATGCAAAATTATTCCATGTAGGTGGATTAGAAAAACAAATATCGTTAAAATAGCCATACAACCCAAAGCAATCTATAGATCCAATGCAATCTCCATCAAAATACCAATGACATTCTTCACAGATACAGAAAAAAAATTTATATGGAACCACTAAAGACCCAGAATAGCCAAAGCCATTCTGAGCAAAAAGAACTAAGCTGGAGGAATCGCATTACCTGACTTCCAATTATATGCCCGAGCTGTAGTAACCAAAACAACACAATTCTGGTATAAAAACAAACACATAGACCAATGGAACAGAGCAGAAAACCCAGAAATAAATCCACACGTCCATCCTAAATTTATCCTTCACAGAGTGGTGAAGGGGATACAGTGGAGTAAGGATAGACCTCTCGATAAAAGGTGCTAGGAAAACTGGATATGTATATGCAGAAAAATGAAACTAGACCCTTAACTCTTGCCATATAAAAAATTAAATTAAAAAGGATTAAAAACTTAAATCTAAGTCCTGAAACTATGAAACTACTAAAATAAAACTTGGGGGAAATGCTTCAGGACATTGGTCTCAGCAAGGACTTCTTGAGTCATACTCCAAAATACAGATAACAAAAGCAAAATTTAGCACATGAGATCACTTCAAACTAAAAAATATCTGCAGAGTAAGGGAGACAACAAAGTGAGGGGACAACCCACTGAATGGGAGCAAAGATTGGCCAACTTCTCATTTGACAAAGGATTAGTAACTAGCCTATAAGTAGCTTTAACAACTCAATAGGAAAAAAAATCAAATAATCCAATTAAAAATGGATAAAGAATCTGAATAGGCATTTCTTAAAGAAGACATACAAATACCCACAAGTGTATGAAAAATGCTTAACACCATTAGTCATCAGAGAAATGCAAATCAGAACTATGGATAACATCAAACCCCAGTGAACATGCTTTTTGTGAAAAAGACAGGAAATAACTACCGTTGGCAAGGATGTTGAGAAAGGAGAGCCCTTGTACATGTTGGTAATTGGAGCAACCAGTATGAAAAATAGTATGGAGGTTTCTCAAAAGTTAAAAACAGAATTACCCCAGCAATCATACTGCTGAGTATATGACCAAAAGAGGAAAATTTAGTACATCAAAAATACTTCTGCATTCCTGTTTATTGCAGTAAAATTCACAATAGCC
The DNA here is from genome assembly GCA_963574575.1 of Galagoides demidoff. Taxonomy (NCBI): domain Eukaryota; kingdom Metazoa; phylum Chordata; class Mammalia; order Primates; family Galagidae; genus Galagoides; species Galagoides demidoff. The sequence goes on from CAUYQV010125847.1 coordinate 6,311, forward strand.
AAGATATGAAATCAACATAGGTGCCCATCAGTGGATTATTAGATAGAAATATTGTGGTGCATATACATGATGGAATATACATAGCCAGTAATATATATTATACATTCATTCTTTTTCATTCACAAAAGAATAAAATCCTGCCATTTGCAACATCATAGATGGAACTGTAAAACATCACATTAGGTGAAATAAGCTAAGAACAGAAAGATAAATCCTGAATGTTCTCCCTCATATGTAGGAGGTAAATATTAAAATAATCAATCTCATGAAGACAGATGGTAGAATGATGGCTACCAGAAGATGGAAAGGGTAGTGGGGAGGGACATATAAATTAAGAATGGTTAATGGGTCCAAAAATACAGTTAGATAATTAGATTAATGAACAATATTTGAACAGCTTGACAAAGTGATTATGAACAATAACTTAGGGGAGACATTAAAATAATTATAAATAAAAGAGTGGAATGAAAATGCCCCTAACACAAATTAGTGTTAAATGCTTGAGGTAATAGCTACCCTAATTATCCTAATTTGATAATTCACATTGTTTCACTATATCAAAATTTTATATGTACCCTATAAAATATACAACTATATGTACTTATCATAATAAAAAAAATGTATTTCTAAATTTATATATTAAAAAATTTAAGACTCCAATTAAAATGCCAAAAACTATTTTCTTAAAATAAATTTCATACATGCATATACGAATAAATGAGAATAATTTCAGCATATTTTCTTTTAATTTATTTTAGTGTATTACTATGAACATCTGTGTGTGCTTAACAGCTATTTATATTTTTGCTAAACATTGATATGTTAGTTTATCAGCAATGTGCACCTTGAGATTTATTGCTAAGTCCATTTTCCTCTTCCATTTACAGTTATTTGGGATGGTGCATGGTACATGTGGTCAAAGGGATAAAGGCAAAACTGATTTAAGTGAGTTCCACACTTAGACTAATTATTTTCCACACTCTGTTCCCTGCTAAATATATTACATTTTTACTACATTTTAATACTTATACTTTAGTAGAGCCGGTTTATCTTTATGCATTACCAGATGATAGGCATATATCATTATCTCTATTCCTAAGTTTGTTTTGCAACAAATGCATCACTGTAACATCCTCATGACAAAGATTGTTTATTATATAGTAAGTTAAATTTGGATTATATCCTGAGCATCTTACCTATACTCATTAGTAATGTATTTCTCTGGGCTGCTGACAGATGCCTGCAGTCCATGAAGTCACAGAATGAAATACCTTATTACCAATATTGTCAATGTTGGAAATGCCTTAAATGATAATGCAACACCCTGAGTGGATTCCTGTTCCTTTGGCTTTCAAAAACACCACATACTTGAGGTCCTGTGTATTACACTTTATGCCATTGTTTAAGGACCCCTCTGTGTCACTCCCTTGTTCCCATAAATCTTTCCTGCTTTGCTATTCTATTTTTCTTTAACTTTCTGCTTACACATATTTTCTTTTCAGGGGAAAGAAATATCTACTGGGATCAGCATGTAGAACTCCCCCCATAATGTTCTCATTACTGCCTTCTTCAGTAATGGCTTACAGCAAGATATAGCCATAATAATAATAAGCAAAATATACAAACTAACTCCATGCCACACACCATGCTAAGTATTAATGAATCATGTCATTTCATCCTCACAATGGCCCTGAGTAGCCTAAAGACACAATTGAATAAATAACAACTTAATGTTCATTTTAAACATTAAATATTACTTATAAAATCCAATAATCATTGCTTTAAAATTAAGTTTAATAATTTATTATTTATGAGAATAAACAAATCTCTAACTATATCATCTTTTAGTCTTTTTTCTGTCTCTTTATTTGTCTTAAATCCAGTTATTTTTTTTTCCCACTAAGTGAAATTTGACTTTGAAGTTATATTCTGTTTTTTACTCTGAACATGCTGACAGTTTCTGGTGGGAGCTAAGAATGAGGTTGTCGTTTCTGAACAAGCCAAAAGAATTATAAAGTCATTCTTCAGAATCTTCAGAATATAATACAAGGCACTGCTATTTTGCTCTAAAAAGTATAAAGAAGAACACAAATATAGGAAGTCTTATTAATCTATCTATCACTGCAAATGAGTCTAGACAAGATAGGGTGATCATATAAATTTGAATAATGGTAATAGTCTGCCATCAGCTTCCAGGGGGCACTCATTAGTTATGACAAACAAGATTCTCACTTGGATACTGAGTTCCATGATATTAAGGTAATTTACAAAAATTGAAATACAGATACTATCTTTTCTACCTAGAACAGTTTTCATAACACATTGCATAGCCCAGAGTAATATAGGAATTTAAGAAATTGTAACTGTAAAACAATCAAAGTTAGTCAAGAGATAAACTTTATGTATTTCAACCAGTATTATTTTCATATTATTACATTTTGTTATTTTGTCTTTATAACAAAGCAGTGCTAATATACAAAAAAAAAGTTTCCTTAAAAATTCTATAACTAACACTTGTGAATATCAAGCCAATTTCAGTTTCTTATTGAAAATTTTTCTAAAGACAAACCACTGTGACAATTACACAATTTAACAACACTTAAGATTTAAATAAAGTTTTTATTATAATTACTGTATTTCTGATGCAAAAACTAGCATGTTCATTATATTACAAACTCAATTCTTCCTGTGATTAAAAACCTGTTCCTAGAAAATGAGAGACTTAGTGACTTTCTTAACTCTCAGAGTGACAATACTCTCATTTTACACCAGGGATTACGTTAATAACTGGGGGACAGTCTATTAAGTCCTATTGTGGATTCAAGATTAACACACCTCTCCCAATCACTATAGCACATGTTCAAAAGCTCTGCATACAGAGACCATTAATTTCACAGACTGCTTTGCCCAATAACTGCAGTTGTTAAATTATGCCAATGTAGTCTTGGGCATTTTGCTTGTTACTTGGATAGTATACAAGTTTCATTTTAGAGCTTAGCTAATAACCATCTGTCTTTTGGAAAGACGGAAAATAAAACTAATGTGTTTCTAAAGTAGCATGTAAATTGACTCTTGAGCTGCTTTAATTTACTTTTTATTCATGTTACATTTTGCAATAAATCTTGTTCATTCTTAAAAATCTACCTATGGATTAACAGTACTACATGTAGACACAGGTTTAAGGTTTTGTGATATTTCATCAATACTAAAGTCAATTTCCATGTGTTCAAGAGTAATCACAGAGGTAGGCTCACAAGGCACGGCCTTTTTGTATAGTGTCTGACATGTGCATAGTGCTTATCTATGGAGATATCTCACTTGAAAAAAAATTGAATGTATTATGGTTCAATCCTTTGCATCATCTACATACGCAGACCATGGACATCTAACATATGTGACCCCTAATGGCTCTGGCCTCAGCTCCTAAAATAATATTCCCATGCCATAAGAATAAAGTAAGAGGACTGTAAGCTATTGTCTGCTCACATAAATTCTCACTTACAAGAGCAGGGATGACTCTCAGAGGGAAGCTTTCCATTGACCTTGAAGGGGAGATAGGAGAGCAATAGGCCATGATACCAAGAGCACTTAATTTCTTATCAGAGAAATTGACTTCACATCCATAATAAATTGAAGCCTAAAGTTGCTGTCATGATCAGTGGAGTTTGCCATCAAAAGAATTTAAAAAGACATCCAAGGTACAGACTAAAGAGGTCAGCTAGTTTGTCAAAGAGACCTGGATTAAAACAGCTGGAAGGAGTACTACTGGGGTCAGAACAAAACTAAAGCAAAAACCTCAACTTCTTTAAATGGAGAAAGAATTTAATTGGATTAGTCTTCAAAGCAACTTAGTGTCCAGAGAACTGTTATAAACAATAGAGTTATCAGCTAGTGCAATTTAAAAGGTAGCTGTGGTAAGGAAAGATGGCCCCACTCAAACCCTGCCATCTTGATGATTGGAATGCTCTGGTAAATAATGACATCTAAGATGGAAGCTATATGTTTGTAAGGGAGTAGTAGTGGAGATAGACCTCTCTGAAATAATCCATTGAATTAGTCACTTTAAATAAGACAGTCATAATTATGAGCCCAGTGAGAAGGACAAGTACCCAGGGTTGGCATGATCTGAGCCAGTGTCAAGTTATAAACATCTCAATTATGCACACTTCTAAATGGAGGCTCTTATAGTAAGTCCCCAAGGCACAAGCATTTGACTGACATGTGACTTGCACTTATGAACAGAGTCTATTACAGGTAATAGGTAAATGTACCTCTTACAACTAACATATAAATTCAACTTGAGAACAAACCTATCTCATTCCATAACCAGAGACTTCCTATATTATCTAAAGTGTTCCATTTTCTTCAGAAATTGACTATAAAGAATGTAAAGAAAGAAAATGTGACTCACACAGAGGAAAAGCACAGAAAACACACAAAAATGCCTATGAGAGGAACTAGATGTCAGATCTATCAGAAGTTATTAAATTAGCCATTATAAATGTGTTTACAAAAGTAAAAGAAACCACAATTAGAAAAGTAAATATGTAAAAGCAAATAATGATATAACAACATCATATAAAATAAATACTATCAATAAAGTTATAGAAATTATAAAAATAAGCCAAATTAAAAAGACTGCATTAAAAAATACATTTACTAAAATAAAAATATCACAAAAAAATTAATGGTTACATTTGCAATAGCAGAAAAAAAGAATAAACTAACATAAATATAGATTCATATATATACGTAAGCTAAAAAAACATAAAGATAGAATAAAGAAAAATAAAGAAAACTGCAGAGAAATGTGGGATAACATTAGGCACCAACATACATGTAGTAGGAGTACCAAAGAAAGCAGAGAAAAAGAAAGGAGAAGGAAAAATATTAGAAAAGATGAGGCCAGGTGTGGTGACTTACACCTGTAACGCCAGATCTCTGGGAGGCTGAGGCAGGTAGATTGTCTGAGCTCATGAATTTGATATCAGCCTGAGCAAGAGCGATACACCATGTCTAAAAAGTAACTAGGTGTTGTGGCGGGTATCTGTCATCCCAGCTACTTGGGAGGCTGAGGCAAGAGGATGGCTGAGCCCAAGAGTTTGAGGTTGCTGTGAGCTACAATGCCAGGGTACTCTACTAAGGGCAGGAAAGTGAGATTCTGTCTCAAAAGAAAAAAAAAAAAAAAGAAAGAAAGAAGGAAGGAAAAGATGGTGGGTGAAAACTACCTAATCTGCTATGAAAACAAAACAAAACATATACCTACACATTGATTAAGTATATTGAATTTCAAGTAGTAAAAACATGAAGTGATTCAGGGCAGCACCTGTGGCTCAAGGAGTAGGGCGCACCAGCCCCATGTGCCAGAGGTGGCAGGTTCAAACTCGGCCCCGGCCAAAAACTGCAAAAAGCAAACAAACAAAAATTAAGTGATTCACAGACACATCATCCTGAAAATGGTGAAAATCAAAGAAAAGAAAAAATACCTTGAAAGCATCAAAAATACAAATGACTATTACAAAATAATCTGATAGGATTAATAGCTGACCTCTCAGCATAAACAGTGATGGCCAGCAAGGACTGAAATAACATATTCAAAGAGTTCATAAAATACAATTGTCTACCAAGAATCCCAAATTCTATAACCAGCAAATCTATTAAAAAAAAAAAGCAAGAAAAGATTTTTTCAGATTAAAAAAAATCAGAAATAAAAAATCTGAGAAAACCTGTTGAAACCAGAATACTTTGCAAAAAGCACTAAAGGAAATTCTTCAGACTGAAAGAAAAATGATCCCAGATGGTAATTTCAATCGACATATAGAAAGGAAGAGCCCTGCTAAAGGTAATTATATGTTTTAAAGATAATAGTAATGCATATTTTTCTCCTTTCTTCACCTCATTGATTTAAAGTAATTCCACAAAAAATGCATACTGGGCCTCAAAATATGGGAATGTTGTTTATATATAACATGTTTGTCAACTATAGCACTTACATAAAGGGCTTTCCTTCTGGAAGGAGCAGGATGTGAGCATTGGTTATCCTATCCCTAGAAACCTGTTGCTGACACAAAGCTCCGGAACGTACAGTGGAAAGGAAGGATTTCCCTTACTCACAACACCTACCCCTAGAATTAAGCCTCTACTTTGGAGGAAGGATGTTACATACTGGGAGGACAAGAGTCCTATTCACTCTTGCCTGATACACCAGTTCCATGCCAGGAGAGATAAGCTGACAGGACCCCAGGCTACTATGCATCCCATTAAGTGCTCACCTTCTAGGGTAGAAATGTCTCCCAGACAGAACCTTACTATTGTTTTTACTCCCAGTTCTGAGTATGCTTCATTGTGTTAAGGAAATGACTACAGATAAAAATAACAATTATAGGGGCAGCGCCTGTGGCTCAAAGGAGTAGGGTGCCAGCCCCATATGCCAGAGGTAGCCAGTTCAAACCCTGCCCTGGCCAAAAAACTGAAAAAAAAAGTAATATTTATAGTATCTATTACTGAGTTAATAACATTGATATATGTAATATGTATAATAAAAATATCATAAAAAGGGAAAGGAAATAGAACTATATAGGAGTAACATTTCTACACATAACTGGAGTTTAACTTTTATAAATAATAAAGTAATTCAGGTAAATTAAGACACCTATGGTAAACCCTAGTGCAAGTATTTTAAAACTCTTATGAAATATAATGAAAAGAATCAATAAAGACATTAAACTACTACATTAGAAAATACTTAATGCAAAAGAAGGCAATAAAAAGAGAAATAGAAAGAAAAAAAGACATAAGACCTATAAAATTTTTAAAAATGTAAAAATGGCAGACACAAGTCAAACTATCTGAATAATAACATTAACTATAAATTAATTAAATATTTTATTTGTTTCATTTTTATTTATTTATTTTTTTGAGACAGAGTCTCACTTTGATGCCCTTTGTAGAATATCATAGCATCACAGCTCACAGCCACTTCAAACTCTTGGGTTCAAGTGATTTTCTTGCCAGTAGCTGGGACTATGGGTGCCCGCCACAAGACCCAGCTATTTCTTAGAAATGGGGGTTTCACACTTGCTCAGGCTGGTCTTGAAATCCTGAGCTCAGACAATCCAGTCCCTTTGGCTTCCCAGACTGCTAAGATTGCAGATGTTATTAAATCTTTTAATCAAATCCAGATGCTGTCAGACTACATAAAATATATAATCCAAATATAGTCTATCTACAAATATACTTTAGCCATAAAATACAAATGGATTGAAAGTAAAATGATGAACAAAGATCAATCATGCATATAGCAACCAGGCTGGAGTAGCTATGGTATTATAAAACAAAATAAATTTTAAACAAAATAAGTTACTGGATATAAGGACAGACAGATTATAATGAAATTATAATGAAATACTATATACATCAGAAGAACATTACAATTATAAACATGTATGACCTGATGCAAAAAAACAAAATATATGTAGAAAAAATTGTCAGAAATGAAGGGAAAAACAGCTTTTCAATAATAGTTGAGGACTTTCATATCACACTTTCAATAATGGACAGGGAAAATTAAACACTATAAGAAAATTAAATATATTAGACATCAATAGAACACATCATCCAACAGCAACAGAATACACACTCTTCTCCATTGCACATGTAACATTCTACATTTAGGGGTCCTCAAACTTTTTAAACAGTGGGCCAGTTCACTGTCCTTCTGACTGTTGGAGGGCCGGACTGCAGGCCCCGGGATAAGTCAGCTGCTAAGCAGGACAGGCAGTGGTGTAAAAACACCCGGCAGGCTGGATAAATGTCCTGCATGTGGCCCATGGGCCATAATTTGAGTACTCCTGTTTCTACAAGATGAATCATAGATAAGTCATAAAAACCAAAATAAATTAATCATAATAGAAGTGATACATGCATGTGGTACCCCAGATAGCTCAGCCGGAAGCTAAGGAAACAACCTGCAGTCTCTACTCTGGGAGTGTTGGTGGGGTAGCAGCTGGCACAGGAACCAGTGGGTTGGAGGGTGTGGGGGCCATAGGAGACTCCAGTGGGAGAAGGGACTAGACAACTGCTGGGGAGACACCTCCAGGTTGCCAGCTCAGGGAGTCTGTAGTGTCTGCCCCAGGCCTCTGTCTCCCTCCACTTGCACTTGGCACTTGAGCAGGGAACAGGGAACCCCCTCATTTCCCGGGCCTGGTCAATTTCATGTAAGAGAGGAGATTTTTTTCTGATTTGGGATTTTCCCTCTGCTAAAAGCTCTGGTGCTTTCTCTGTATTCTTCTCTACAAAATAAATCCTATCTTACTGATACTGGACAAGGTGGCACCAAGACTGGTCACCTTGGCTCAGCACCTGTGGCTCAAGTGGCTAAGGCACCAGCCACATACATCTAAGGTGGTGGGTTTGAATCAGCCTGGGCCCACCAAACAACAATCATGGCCGCAACCAAAAAATAGCCAGGCATTGTGGCAGGCACCTGTGGTCCCAGCTACTTGGGAGGCTGAGGCAGGAGACTCGCTTGAGCCCAGGAGTTGGAGGTTGCTGTGAGCTGTGATGTCATGGCACTCTACCCAGGAGAACAGCTTGAGATTTTGTCTCAAAAAAAATATATATATATACTGGTCACCTTGTCCCTGGACCTGTTGCTGTTGCAGTGAATGGAGGAATTTGCTGGACACCAGCAGGGGAAGACACTGGCTTCCTGATGTCTCCTCATGTGGACTTCTGGCAATTCCTCCAGCAAATCCCTGATTGGTCTATTTTCAAAACCTGCTCCTGATGGTCTGTTTTCAAGACCTGAAAGCTCATTGGACAACTGCCACTATGTAAGCCCCTAAGCTGAGAGCCCCAATGCAGACCTCTGAGAGAGAGGAGGAGAGCAAGGAGGTTTGGCTCTTTCTAAGAACTGTAACACTTGTATTATAAAACCTATCTTACTGCTGCTCCTGCTCGGCAAGGAGGTTTGACTCTTTGTGAGAGCTGTGACACCTGTTGAATAAAACCTAACCTACTGCTGATCCTGTGGTCCTTCACTTCATTCTTAGAACCGCTGAGACCAAGAGCCTGGAAATCCAGTATCATTACCACTTATCTTTAGTCCATAGATTCATTCTTTGAATCCCTGAGACCAAGGACCTACTGAAGAAGAAATTCCAATATCACAAGTAATATGAAATATGTTTTCTCACCCTTAATGAAATGAAATTAAAAATCGGTAAAATACTGAACTGCATGTACATGGAAATTAAGCAACACATTTCTAAATAACCACTAGGTTAAAGAATAAATCAAAAAGGATATTAGGAAATGCTTTGAATAAGTGAACGTATAGATATAGCATATCAAAACTCGTGTGAATTTAACTTTTTCTCCTCTTATAGGATGCAGTGAATATGTGGATGTAATTCGGGTTTAACCACACAATTCAGTATGATGCACTTGGAGACAGTAGAGATAGAGGCTTGGGTCTCAGCATTACTTCTTCCAGCAGATTTGTACCGTGGGCCTGGACTTCAGGATTATTATATAAGAAATAATTTAGGGCTATATTATTAAAGTCTCTGTATTTTAGGAACTTTTACAATATACTAAATTTAATTGATATAAATCTCAAAGTGGCAGGATTAAATTAAGCGCTGTCAGGCTTGTAGTCAAAATGCAGAATATATTAGCATAACAGAATATATCAGTAAATGCCGACTATATTTCTATTTCTAAGTATATGACAATGGAAATTAAATTCATTGTATATATAATTAATATATATACTTACTTGCAGTATAATAAATAGGATCAAAGTCTAATCCATAGAGTCAAGAAGAGTCTTTCTGAAAATGAGATGTTTAAAATGAATCCTGAAGGAGAACTCACAATTATCTAGGTAGAGGAGTTGTGGGGAGAAAAACGTTTCAGACACAGCGAAGAGTCAGTTGTTTCATGGCCCAGAAACAAGAGAGAACATTGCAAATTCAAGAAATAAAATGTGTCCTAATGGCTGGTGTTAAAAGGGTGTGGAGAGAGGGCAGGAAGATTGATCTTGGCGGTTTAGATTAAAGATACCGAACTGTGACACACCTGCAAACACAGCTGCCAGCTGAAAATCATCTAATGAAATTTCTAACTTTAAATGTCATTCAGAATATTAGCAGATTTTTCTGGGTAAGAATAATTCAGTTTGAAGTAAGTTGGAATTGTCATATCTTTAAGATAATTAAATGTGACTGCCAAAAAGCATGTGGGCATGGTATTTGGAACACAGGGACTCAGACAATGTTTGAATAGATCATATTTCATAGTCAGATTTTTATTCCTCATATGTTGTAGTCACTGGCATACAAATGGTAATTTAAGAATAAAAGTACAGCCCGTCTTCACTGTGTGTGAATTCTGTATTTGCAGATTGGTTTGCTGGCTACACTAGGTTTGGAACCCCCAGATCAGTACTTGGACAGAGGAGCAAATAATTTGTCTGACTCACAAGTACCCAGCCTAGATGGAACAACATGATCGTCTGTTTTCTTATGTCACCTCTCACCTCTCACACTGTAAACGTGGGAGTGGATTTTGTGTGGTCTGGTTAGTGACACATTTTTGTTGATAGTGATTTTTCCTTTGAAATGACCTACTAGTCTGGGGCTGAGGTGCTATCCAGGGCTCCTACCTGAAAAAAAGGTTGCAATGTGCTTCCCCTGGACCAGGCATGTGATGATAAACTTTGTTCAGGCCAAAGTTATCCTGCTGTTGGCCATGAATTCCATATTAAGGAAACACCAACATATATTAAATGTTGCTTTTAAATGGAAGCATACACTAAACAAGGTTATATAAAAGATTCACCAGTTGACAAAAATGCTGTGACTAGAGGATTTCGGGAGCTTAATCCTGTGTTTCTCCCAATGGCAATGATTTGGTATTGGCTAATTCGGTACTCCCAGTGGCTTCATAGCACATGATTACTGTGAATCGCAAAAATCAATGGTTGAAATAAAGGCAGAGAGTTTCTTTCATTTGCATACACCCTATTACAGATTACAAACGCATTTTATTCAAGTCAGAATTTTGGTATTTAATATAAGTTGGTTATTTAATATGTATTTCTAGGTGTTCAATACATTCAATTTTCTGTTCTTACTGCATTTATTTTAAAAACTTCTGAGAAACATGCAGGAGAAACACCTGTAGATTTAATTGATTGTTGTTTAGTAATTTAAAGTCAATTGTTTGGTTCTGATGTTTTTATTCCCTTAAAATAATCATTTTTACCTAAGGTGGACATGAGAATGAGAAATAAAAAGAACATCCTCAGCCCCCCCCACTGTCTGCGCAGACCCCCCCATCCTGGCGAAGAGGGCCTCAACCAATCCTTACAACCGCTCCTGGCTGGGACCGTGGGAAGTTTTAACTCCTTGGACGCCCTCTCCTGTTACC
>CAUYQV010125848.1:0-22752 GCA_963574575.1 Galagoides demidoff
GGCACCTGTGGTCCCAGCTACCTGGGAGGCTGAGGAAGGAGACTCACTTGAGCCCAGGAGTTGGAGGTTGCTGTGAGCTGTGATGCCATGGCACTCTACCCAGGGGGATAGCTTGAGGCTCTGTCTCAAAAAAAAAAAAAAAAAGTATGTTGTTTAATCTCCCTATATTTTGGAATTGTTCAGTTACCTTTCTATTATTGATTTCTAGTTTAATTTCTTTGTGGTCTATGACCAGGCATTGTATGATTTCTATTCTTACTGATTTGATAAGAGTATCTTATGGCTCAAATGAAGTCTATGTTGGTGAATATTCCACATGAGCTTGGGAAGAATGTTTACCCTCTGTTGGCAGAGGAGACAGTCTATAGATTCTTGTTATATCTGGTTAGTTAGTGGAGCCCTGGAGTTTAATTACAGCTTTACTTTCTTTCTGCCTGCTAGATCATTACTCCCTTTCCTGTTGATTGGTGTTAAAATGTCCAACTCTAAGAGTGGATTTATCTCCTTCCATGCTCTGCTGATAGGCACATACACACAGTAAGGATTTTGATGTCTTGGAGCACTGACCTCTTTGTCATCATTCAATGCCCTTCTTGATCCTTGGTAACTTTTCTTTATCCGAAGTATATTCTACCTGAAATTAATATATCTACTTCTGCTTTATTTTGAATCATGTTAGCATTACAAGTCTTTCTCCAACCGTTTGCTTTCAATGTCTGTGAACTTGAGGTGAGTTTCTCATAGGCAATATCCAGTTGGAGTTTATTTTTGACCTACTCTGATAATTTCTGTATTTTAATTGCTACATTTAGATCATTAATCTGAAAGTAATTGTTAGTATTGTCTGATTAATATCTACCATATTTGCTATTGTGTTCTATTTTAACTCTTATTCTTTGTTCTTATTTTCTTTTTTTTCTTTTATTTCTTTCTGCTTTTCTTTCTTTCTTTCTTTCTTTTGAGACAGAGTCTCACTATGTAACCCTCAGTAAAGTGCCATGGCATCACAGCTCACAGCAACCTCAAACTCTTGGGCTTAAGTGATTCTCTTGCCTCAGCCTCCCAAGTAGCTGGAACTACAGGCCACCTGCCCCAATGCCTGGCTGTTTTTCTATTGCAGTTGTCATGACTGCTCAGCTGGCCTGGGCTGTGTTCAGACCCTCCAGCCTCAGTGTATGTGGTTGGTGCTATAACCACTGGACTACACATTCTTTTTCATCTTCTGTGGTTTGAACTGAGAATTTTATGTGATTCCGTATTTTTCCTTTCTTAGAATATTAATTATATATTTTCTTTTTACTTTTTTCAGTAGTTTATTCAGAGTTTGCAATATACATTTGCAATTAATTCATTTCCACTTTTAATAACACTATATTGCTCCATAGGTAGTATAAGTACCTTATAATAACAAAATAATTCCAATTCTTCCCTCAAAGCCTTTGTATCATCACTATCATTTACCTTACATAAGTATAAGCACACAATCACACACTCACAAACCATATGTTTATGTGTATGTATGTGTGTGTATATATATGTATGTGTGTGTGTGCATGTATGTGTGTGTATATAAAACGTCAGCTCCCTATACCCATTGGTTGTGCATCTGTGGAATCATATTTAACAAAACACATAAAAATACAATATTAGTACAAATAAAAACAATAAAATATAGCAATTGCTTACATAACATTTGTAGGTATTATAAGTAATCTGGGGAAATTTTAAAGTATGCAGGATGATGTACATAGATTAAATAAAAATGCTGTTGCATTTGATATGAAGCACTTGATTATCCATGGATTTTGTTACCTACAAGAGGTCCTAGAATCAATCTCCTAAGAATATTGAGCAGTGACCTTATGTAAGCATATATAATTGAATATGTTGGTCATAATCATTATGGATAAATTGTTTTTAGATCAATCAAGAATAGAAACAAAGCTTAGTTTTAATTTATTCTTTTTTTGATATCCTTCTTTTCTTTATTCAGATCCCAATCCCTTAAGAATGTATTTTAACATTTCTTACAAGGCCAGTCTGCTGGCAGCAAATTTTCTCATTTTTTTCTTTCTGAGAAAGTATTTATTTCTCTTTCATTTTGAAGGATAATTTCACAAAGCACAGAATTCTATCTTGGTAGCTCTTTTCTCTTAATACTCTGAATATTTCACTCCATCCGCAGGTGTGGGTTCTTAGAAGTCGGCTGTGATTCTCACCCTTTTCCCTCTATACATGAGAGTTTGTTCATCACCCAGACTTTACTTTTTTCCTTATCTTTGAATTTCTGTAGTTTGAAAATGATATGCCTAGGTATAACTTCTTTGCATTTATTATGCTTAATGTTCTTTGAGCTTCTTGGTCTGTGGTTTGGTGTCTGACATTAATTTGGGGGACTCTTCGGTTATTCTTGTTCCACATATTACGTGTCTGTTTCTCTCTTTCTTCGTCTTCCGATTACATGTATGTTGTACCTTCTGCAGTTCTTCCATAGTCCTGGGATTCTGTTGTGTTTTTAAGTCTTTATTCCCTTTGTTTTTCAGTTTTTGAAGTTATATTGCTGTATCCTCAACCTTAGAGGTTTTCCTCCGCCATAGCCATTCTACCAACAACCCCATTAAAGGCACTCTAAATAAAGACTCGCAGTGTTTTTGGTCTCTGGCACTTCCCTGGGGCTCTTTCTTAGTATTTCTATCTTTCTTCTTACATTCTCCATCTGTTCTTGCCTGCTGCCTCCTTTATCCATCAGAGCTTATAGCATATTGATTATAGATGTTTTAAATTCTGAGTTGCACAATTCCAAAATGCCTGAGACATCTGGCTCTGATACTTGCTTTGTCTCTTCAAATTGTGTGTGTGTGTGTGTGTGTGTGTTTCCTTTTTGCGTGCTGTGTAATTTTTATTTGATAGCTGTACATAGTGTCCTGAGTAAAAAACTACAAATAGGCTGTTAGTAATCATGTGGTGAAGTAGGAAGGGGGACAGAATTGGTTTGTGGTTCTGTGATTATAACTCAGTCTGTTAGGGAGCCTGTGACTCTGGACTGTGAACCTCAGGGTTTCTTCCCCCCTTGGAGGGGAGAGAATGGTCAGAGTGGTCTGGAACGGAGTGTTTTCCTCCCCTCACGTAGGAACCTGGAGCCGACTGCAGGTCTGGTAATACCCCAGTTGTTTAGGGTGCTATTAGCTCTTGTTTCCTGAGGGAAAGCCAAGTAAGGGAGAAATGAGCGTTCCAGAGTATTCCAAATGGTTCCGTCTCCCCTCTCCCCTGCTGTAAGCACGAGAGGATTTATGCTTTCCTCCATGTTTACTATAGAAACCTCATAGAGTCCTGGAAGTAAATCTCATGAAAACGCTCCCCCACCCCTGGCTGGGGACTCCAGAGTTGTTAACTCTCAAACTTGTCTACACTGCAATGTAAAGCTTTGTTGAATAAATAATTTTAAACAAGTTTTCTGCTAACTTATTTATAACTCCAGATTAACTGGAAACATTACATTTCTAAGACACACATGCTCCTTATTAAACTTTCTGGAATCACAGATTTTGAGGTAAAATTACATACAGTGAAATGCACAATCAGGATGTCAGCAGGCTAGATTCCTCTCTGGGTGTTCTAGGAGAGGGATCTATTTCCCTGTTTAAGTGGGTTGTTGGCAGAATTAAGTTCCTTTCAGCTGTAGGACTGAAATCCAGTTTCTCACTGGCTGTGACCCAAAGGCCGGTTTTAAATTCTAGAGGTTTCCTGCATTCTCTGGCTCCTAACCCCCTCCTCTATCTTCAAGATCAGTAACAGTGAGTCCATTTCCTTTCACACGTTGAATTTCTCCTTCTTCTGTGTCAGGTCTCTCCTAATCCAGCTGAGAAAAGTTTTCTGCTTTTAAAGACTCATAATTAGATTGGGCCTACCTAGATAATTTTCCTATTAAAGATTCATACCCTTTGTCATATCTGCAAAAGTATCTTTTAAGGCAACATAGTCATTCCAGAGACTAAGGAATAAACATTGGAAGCCATTATGTTGCCTACCACACCATCAATTTTATTTTTTTATAATTAGGGTGTTCTATGTTTTAAGAGTCATTTGCTTCCTCTACTATTATTTTTAAAGAAGTTTTAACATTTATACTTACATCTATGATCTATAATATCTACCTCAAATTAATTATTCTGCATAATAAGAGATAAAAGTCAAGATTCATTTTTCTATTAATTTTTCTACTTGGTACAGCACATTTTTTTTTTACATTCTATAGATTTTTATGCCTCTGACAAAAATTGATGGACTATAGATGAGCTCTCACAATTAAGTTTGTTAACTGGTCCTTGAAAAAGTGTTACTTACTTCATTCCTGAATATCAGTGTGGTCCCCGTCAAAGTCTTCTCCTTGGGAAGCTATGCACCAATGCCAGGGTCTAGTTCACTTTTCAAAGTAATTTTGGAACTCGTTTTCTGGAATGACCATCAGAGCACTCATAGGGAACACAAAAACACATAATAGTAATGAATGCCACTTGGCAAGACACCATCACTTGTTGACAGGGGCACAGCTGTGAGACGCTGATACACCAAGATTTCGAGACCTCACTGAGCTATTTGTGCAGTGCTGCCAGTGTAGAAACATAGTGGCAAGTTTGTGAACTTGATTGTCAGACCTTGTATGGACAGGTGTTTGTCTGAACTAGATGTTCTACATGTTCAGAATCACAAGAAATTTGGACTAACTGGTACTCAATTTACAGATGATTCTGGCTCCCATCCCTTTTCTGTCCTGATTATGCCTAAAATTTCCTCTCTGTCCTGCATTGTTATTATCTCTGTAAAGAGAAACAGTTTTATCCATCCTTAAATTAATTTTTCTTTTCCTTTGAATATTAGTTTATTTTCGTGAATATAAATTATGTATGTGTATATAGTTATTGTACCATGTCATTGACAAAATGTTCCTTTGTTTTAAATTTAAGTTTTTTTAAAAAATTTATGTTGTTAGAACAACCCACAGATGAATATATACACATATATAAAATTATATATATATGTTTCCTTGACTCCCCAAAAGAAAAGCAGATAGACTTTGTATTCTTGAATTGTTTAGCAGCATTTGCTTAAATATAATACTAATAGCACTTTTTAAAAATGTGTGTTCTGTTAAAGTGGAAGAATATTGTCATAGAGTTAACCTTCCACAAACAGAGAGAAAGAAGGAGAAAGAGAGAGAGACCCAGAGCATGGCTTTGTTCTTAAAGCTCTTTGTCTGTTAAAGAGTAAGGTCATATTTTCTTAAAGAAAAGTAGAATCAATGCTATCTGGTTTCAAGGTAAAAGGTGACTAATTTATTGCTGGAGGATAAATTTCTTAAAATCAAGAGAGGGTCTGGGTTTTCTGCTTTCTTAGAGAAAGTAAAGACTGCCCTATTAAAAACATATCATCATGTTATTTTGTGACTTTTTGATAAGAGCCATTCTCATCTGGGTTAGGTAACATCTCATTATGGATGTGACTTGCATTTCCCTGGTGATTAAAGATGTTGAGCCTTCCTCCATGTGTTTGCTGGCCATTAGTCTGTTTTCATATGAAAAGTTCCTGTTTGTGTCTTTTGCTCAAGTTTTTAATGAGGTTATTTGATTTTTTTCTTGCTGATTTTCTTAAGATTTTTGTAGATTTTGGTATCAACCTTTTATTGGATCCATAGCATGCAAATATTTTCTCCCATTCCATAGGCTCTCTATTCACTCTGTTAATTGTGCCCTTGGCTGTGCAGAAGCTTTTCAATCTCATCAAGTTCTATTTCTTTATTTTAGTCATTACTGTGATTACATAGGGGGTCTCCTTCATAAACTCTTTGCTACACCAATATCTATAAGATTTTTTCTAATATTTTATTCTACGCTTCTTACAGTTCCATATCTAAGGTTTAAGTCAGTTATCGACTCTGAATTACTTTTTGTGAGTGGTGAGAGGTGCAGATCCTATTTTGGTCTTTTCCATGTGGCCATCCAGTTTTCCCAGCATATTTATTGAATAGGGTTTATTTTCCCCAATGTATATTTTTGTCTGCTTTGTCAAAGATCAGATGTGAGTACATATGAGGATGATTTCATCTCTGGGTTCTCTGTTCTGAGCTGCAGACCTCTGTTTCTGTTTTTATGCCAGGACCATGGAATGGTGGTTACTACATGCCTGTAGCGTGGCTGGAGTTCTGGTAAAGAGGTGTCTCTCACTTGGTTCTTGTCATAGCTGCTGACGTGGATACAGAGAAAGGAACTCTATGCACTGTTGGTAGGACTGCAAAATGGTACAGCCCTATGGAAAATTGTACAGAGATTCCTCAAAGATTAAAAGTAGACCTATCATTTGATCCTGTAATACCACTACTAGGTATTCACCCAAGGAAAAAAAAAAACATTTTATTAAAAAGACACTTGCACTTGAATGATTATAACAGCACAATTCATAGTCACGAAGATGTGGACACAACCTGAGTGCCCGTCGGTACATGAATGGATTTATAAAATGTGGTATCTGTATAGCATGGAATACTACTCAACCATAAATAATTGGGAACTAATATCTTTTGTAACAACCTGGCTGGAACTGGGTACCATTCTTCTAAGTGAAGTATCGCAAGAATTGAAAAACAAACAGAACAAGTACTCAGGGCTAAGGTGAAACTAGCTGATAGACATATCTGTGCAGATATGGAAGTAAAACTCAGTGGGAATCACATAGGTGGGAGGAGAGAAGGGTTTGGGTAAATTCACAGCTAACGGGTACAGTGGACACTTTCTGATGAAGGGCACACTTATAACTGTGACTTAAACTGTACACAAGCAAAATACATAACCAAGTTGTGTGTACCCCCGTGATATTCTGAAATTTTTTAAAATTATTATGAATAGAGTTGTCCTTGCATCATTGCAGGGGTTTTTATTTACATAAAATATAGAATGAAAGGTGTTCTCTGCAGGTTTATAACTCAGTGTCTCTTGCACACAGAGGTGACAAGACATTGTAAGAAGACAGTTCCAAAAACTTCTATACAAATTTAGTACTAAAATTATGGTCTTGGCAGACATGACAAGAGTTGTCGAGATCAGCCTGTTGCTGTATGTGTGAAGACCATCTACCTTGCCTGCCCCAGCAGGAGTGCCAGAGAGAGCAATGGAAGCCTCACCGTCTTCTGACACTTGTAATGGTCAGTAGGTTTTGATTTCAAGAAGCTCTTCTTTCTTTTTTCTGCACATTTTAGGGTGTTTGGTAGGAGTATGATCCGAGGAAGAGGGCAGGAAACACGGACATCAAATGATAGAGAATGTATTGCTCTTACAGATAGGGAGAAGTTAAAAGTAAGTTCAATTTATAAAAAGCCATTGATGTGAAGTTTATATGTACAGTATTTGTATCATAGGATTCATACTGTAGGTGTTTTTAATTTTGCTTTTTGTCCTAATTCTTTACTGTTTGAATTTTTCTTATTCATTAAATAAATTGACTTTAAACCATGATTTTTAATTCTAACACATGCTTTATAATATGGATACACCATATTTATTTAATCATCTGTTAAATTTCAAAAGTTACTCAATGATCTCTGCGAAATAATGTATCAAATATTTCCCCAGGAATCCATGTTTGGCTGTCCCACCTATGTCATATCTTTCAGAGCAGATTTAGTCTTGGTTAAAAACTCTCACCTTGATAGGTGGAAAAGGCAATCATTGCTTTTTAAGAAAAACATTTAGAAAAATCTTATCCTAGAAAATTGTTTCCATTTGTTCAAAACCATTTGGGATCATTTGGCATAGTTTAATTCAAATACTTGGTAAAAATCTCAGTTCAAATGAGAGCTCATCCAGAAACTTGGAGAACACTGACTGTTAAATGCCGGTTTTCTTGACAGCAACTTGTTCCCAACTACTTTATGAAGTTGTTTTGGCTCAAGGGCCTGGGAACCTGGCAGATTTATCCTTATTTCAGATCAATTTATTAACTTACAGTCTATGTGTTAGCATTCTATTACTACATTCATTAAGCATAAGTATATTCTAGAAGTAGGTATATTTTCACATTAGCCTGCTATCTTTCTGAAGTCGCCTGCATCGACGTCTTTGTTTGTTTGATTTTTAGAGGCCAAGTCTCTCTCTAGCTGTGGCATCAGCTAGGCTCACAGCAACCTCAAGCTCAAGAGACCCTCCTGCATCAGCCTCCAAAGGATCTGGCACTATAGGTCCTTGGTGCCTCGCCCAGCTAATTTCTCTGTTTTTGGTAGTGACAGGGTTTTGCTCTTGCTAAGGCTTGCAGCAACTTTTAAAGATAGTGTATGTGCCTGATTTCTGTGTGTGCCAAGAGCATCTTGACTGTGGTCTCAGCCCAGGCTTCCATTTTCTGAAAATTTTCCTTTTTCTATAATTTGGGTATGCCTCTTTTAACATTAAAGCTAGACTCAAGCGTAAATTATATCCATGAAATTCAAATATTTTTACAACCAAAATTAACTAGAAAAAGATTTAAATTTACCTAAAGTTTCTAACATAA
This sequence comes from Galagoides demidoff, assembly GCA_963574575.1. Taxonomy (NCBI): domain Eukaryota; kingdom Metazoa; phylum Chordata; class Mammalia; order Primates; family Galagidae; genus Galagoides; species Galagoides demidoff. The sequence goes on from CAUYQV010125848.1 coordinate 8,536, forward strand.
TGTTAAAGGGTGTTCCATTCAAACACATCAGAACTTCTCAGAAGCCTCTTTCTTTTGACTGTTTTCTTCCCAATGACAACTGGTTTCAAAACCCTTCTCCAGCTCTGGTCTATCTCCCATTAAACTACCCTCCACTTAGATGCCCAAGGTACTTTTCAGTCATGCATTATTATAGAAATGTTGCAAAGTACAACCACCAAACCTTGGGCATATACATGATGAGTATATTTCAGTTTAGAAAATGGGAAACGTCATTAGGTCTGGGCTGGGCTTGCTCATGCAACTGTGGTTATGTACAGGCCAGCTGGGCGGCTCTGCCGATCTTGGCTGAACTTAAATCCTATACCAGAGTCAGTGACTATTGATTAATCTAGATTGATCTTAAGTAGAGGATCCGCATCTATTACTTATTACTCATCCTTTAAGGTTTCACCCAAACAGGTTCTTCCCATGGTGATGGCAGACAGCAAGGACTTTTCAGCCAATGACATGTGTGCTTTCAAAGTCTCTGCTTCATTACATATGCTAACATCTTATTGGCCAAAACGTGTTTCTCAGCAGAGTCAAAAGTCAAGGTGAAAATTAGAGTTCAAAGCAACAGGTTCCGATGTCAGCTGAAAGGAAGAAGGCAGCCTTAGTGTGAGCGGTCAACCAGAGGCAGTTTTTGGCCAGGGTTGGGTTTGAACCTGCCACCTCCAGCATACAAGGTTGGCACCCTACTTCTTTAAGCCACAAGCGCCACCCAGAGGCAGTTTTCTTTGTTTGATTATTTCTGTGTGGTTTGGTGTGTGTTTCTTCTCTCTAGTTGCAATTCTCCTTTTCCAGTACAATTCTGAATATCTAGGCTATCTTAATTTTGTATTTTAAATATACTGTGCTTTGTATAATTAAAATGCAGAGGTAATTAAGACAGAACCAATTTTTAACGTACTTGTATGATTTAGAAGAATAATCTGAATGAACAATAAATAATACTCATTTTGTTTGGGGTAAGGGAGAGAGGAAGTGAATTTTTCATGTGTTTTTAACTTGTCAACAACAACAACAACAAAAAAATAGTGTTGGAAAAGAACATATCCTAAGAGCATGTACTTTCGATGCAGAAGCTACCTCCAGAGGAAAACTTTGCCTTTGCTCTTGGCTATTAGAAATTCATTGCCCTTGGCCTGCTCATGTGAATGCAATATTATTCAAGATCAGATATCCCACTGGAGCAATACTGCTGCCCAGATGGTCAAATTATAACATCTACTCTTTCAGTTTTTCTGGGCTCGAATAATTTCTCCCATACTTAATGATGAATGACTGTGGGATTAAAAAAATCGTGTATCAGTTTCTTGAATAGGGGCCCCCAGTTTTCCTCGTAGGCAGTTTACTGATCCACAATCTTATAAAACTGGTGTGTGGGTGATAAGATAAGTAAAAATCTTCAATTTTTAAAATGAAATATAATATTTTGCCTCAGGACAATCTGATATTAAAACTATGAATCACAGACTAAAAGCTATAGAATCAGAGAAAAATGGTTTTGAGTCCAGCCTTTACCACTTAGTATTTCCATATTCTTTAGAGTTTTAATTAACACTATTGTCCATCAATTTTTCCTTTGATATACTGAAAACAGTAAAATGTGTCTTTTTCATGATTAACTGTAATAAAATGAAAACATCAAATGCAATGCCTTTTAAAAAAAGTATCAGTACTCTTGACGATGTGATTCCTACCTAATGTCCAGCCCACAGACACACTACAGAAATGGGTAGGAGGATTCACAGCCGTCCTGTGCACTGTGGCCAAGGTTCTTGACCTTGGCTCTTATTCAAACCACCCAGAGAGTTCTTGACAACCTGCATGCTGAGGTTCCACTGTGGGCCACTTAAGTCACATCCCGGGGCTGGGTTCCAGGATCTGTGTTTATCGCAGTGTTTGCACCCCAGCTCTGGTCCAGGGTTCTCCACGTGGTCCTCAGACCCACAACATCAGTGTCACCTGGTGCTTTTCAGAAATGCAAATTATCAGGCCCCTCCCTCAGCCCTTGGGTGGTGGAGACCAAGGGAGCGTGTTAACAAGCCCGCCATGTAACTCTGATGCTCGGCAGAGCCCGAGAACCATCAGGGAATCAGTTTCCGTGGATGAGAGAATGACCTCAGTGCCTGCCTCACGTGTGAATTCCAGTGTCTGTCAACACTCATGGAACTATCCTCTAAAAATAGGTCACTAGCCCTGGAGATAAATTATAATTGAACAATGTCAATTTGGAGACTACCATCTGAGATACCAACTCAGTATGTCTGGGTTCAGGCTCGGCCAACTGCGTTTTTAGAATATGACAGGAAGAAGATCCTGCTGGGGGGCCGTGGATCCACGCTGGTTTGGGTGTTGTTATCTGCAGTTCCACATCATGGCGGATCACTGGTGGTGGAATTTGTCAGCGTTTTTGACCAGAACCCCACTCAGTCTTTGGTCACATCCACAAAGCAATGCCATATCAAAGTATTCTTTCATGCTGAATTTAGGGTAAGAGTTGGGGTCAAAATAAAAAAGGGTTTCATGACAAATTGTTCTCCACACATGTTTTTATTATTGAGTAGCTCTCTTTAGAAAAAAAATATAATACTTTTCCTTCTAAAGTTCATTTCTAAGTAAATTATCTTCTGTCTTGATTGCTGAAGTAATTTTTTATTCAATAATCCGCACAAACTAGCAATTATATATTTTTTTCAGGAAAACTCTAGCATTTATACTTTATTTTCCATTGGTACTGCCAGATAATTTAAAATGAGATTTCATGCCAGTTGTGATAACTATGCTAATCTATTTTTTCGTATAGAATTCACATAGATATATGCAGTTTTCCTGCATCTATCCTTTATAATGTTACTTTAACCCTTTATGAATATAACAGGATGAGAAATCCTGTAATAAATAGTAGCCTTCAAGGTAATTCAAGTCTGAGTCAGGACATGGAATTATCGTGAGATGGTGAAATACTGCCTACTGATTTCAGAGAGTACAGAAAGAGGAAAACCAGGTACAAGGATAGTTGAATATCATTTTTAATGCAAAAGTACTGACTTATATATTTAGATAAAACTCACAGAACATCCTATCCATTGTCTGAATACAAGTCTGTAGTGAGAACTCAGTTTCTGGCTTTCTGGGAGGAGGTTCAAGTGTATCGTCTAGAGAAAGAGGCAGAGGGTCATGACACGACAGTCCTGAGCCTGCCCCTGGGGGCTCGGACAGACTGTGTGCACGGAACTCAGACTCTGCAAACCTCAAGTGTATTTCTCTGGCTTTGAGTAGAATTGTTCTCAACCCAACCCTGTGGCTTAACAATCAAATTTTAAAATCTCCATCCAAAGAAACTTTAGAACTCGCAACATAAATATCAAAATGGCTACAGTTTCCTTCAGTGAAGCTCTTAATAAGTGAGGTGGGCTAAGAGCCATGGTGTGCCTAAAAAAAAAATTAGCTTCGGAACACATCAAACCGTAGACCTATAGAAGGATTTCATTTTGTTTTTAAAGCCAGTCAAGATTATGCAAGCTTCCTTAGACACGCTCAGAGAGACAGTAAATCAACACATTCTGCATATTTTCCACCCGTCACTAGGCTTGTATTAAACCAGTGATTCCAACAGCAGGTATAAAAATCCATATTTCGATATCCATAGAAATCCTTGGAATACTCTCTTCATGTATTAAGTGAAAACATATCACGGCAAGGACAGATGTTTGTGGTTATCTTCTCTCAGAGAACACATGCTTCTGAGCACACGGCATGTGGGGAGCTTGTCGGCACATAGACCAGCCTGGGTTCTACGTCTAGGTCAGGAATATTTTTTGACAACCTGAGGCATATTTTTAAATTAAAAAGAAATTTTGAAAAACACTCAAAGATGTCTTACCCCACAGACATTTTTGCAATGCTGACTACTGTAAAAAGTTCCTGGATTTTGGGCTGGACTAACTGGCCCATTTGTAAGCATTTGTATATACATTTTATATTCCTCACCCTTCAAGTGTAGTGGGGATACAAGTGCAGGGACTATAAAAATATACCTTAATGAGTTATTTGCATGAAGTGAATAAATAATTTCTAGGACACAAAAGGGTCTGAGGGCTCAGTAACCTTGATTTCCAACTGCCCTAGAAAGACTCACCTGGAAGGCAGCTGCACTTGGCCCTGATGAAGAGACGTCGTCCCTGGCCTGCAGGCGTGTCAGGAAGGGTCAGTTCCATTGTTGATATTTGATGCTGACATCTTCCCTGTGCTGCCCCTTCCTGTCCCGTCACCGGCTCAGTCTGAGCAAGCTGGTGAGGAAACCCAGGTGCTCCCTCCATGGGGTGGTGAGAAGTTAAAAGACGGGGATCCCTCCCCAGGTGGGAGCCTCATTCCAGCCCCACCCCCTCCTCACCATAAAGCCCAGTTGTTCCACTCTGGGACCTGCTTGAGAGACTGTCCTGCTGACCCCAGGAGTCTCCAGCTGGAGTGATAAGCCTTCTCATCCTCTCCTTGTGACTTCCTCAGTCTGCACAGTTGAACCAAAGTTTGAGTAAGGGAATAGTTCCCTTCTTTGTGGAAGGGTAACAGTGTTTAATTACATATTGTATTCCTGATCTGGAAACCAAATCTCATAACTGAGATGGATGTCTCCTGTCTTTGCTTATTGACACGTAGTATCAGTACATGTTTATGGTACCTGTGATACTTTGAAACATGCAGAGAACACTGGGCTTAGCTAACATCACACATTAGATTATAGAAGGGCTCCGCTGACACATGGGTCCATTTTTCTAACTCATGTTCTTGTACAAAAGACTAAAAGTAAATAAACAAATATTTGTAAGAACCAAACGAAGGGAGCAGTAGCACCTTATGAAGGAATTTATTTTGCAGTTACATTTTAATAGTATTGTCTTTACCTTTAAGTAGTTCCTATTCCTTTTGAAAACTCCATACCTCCATTATTTTATCAATCAATTTATTCAAAGTTGTCGAATTCTTTCTTTAGCTGGTTCGAAGTGTCACATTTATAAATATTACTGTAGCTTTCCCTGTAGTCCTCTTTTTTCCTTTTTAAGATACCAAATCTATATTAATCTAGCACTTACTAGACTAATATTTTTGAGAGTAGTCATTCTTTATTCTTTGATTATTATTATATTTAGTTCCAAGAGAAATAAAAGAGTTTAGGATATATATCAATACTTAATAAATACTTTTGAAAGTATGAATAAATACATCAATAAAAACAGCTCTGAGAAAGTTGGCTACAGCCTCAATAACTTGCAGACTCATATTTTGCAGTAGAAATATCAATAAAACCACATGTGAAACTATTTGTTGTTTTTATTAATAATACCAGTTACTTATTAAGCACATCTTTTTCAGTATTGGGCTAATTGGTTTATCCTGGGCATTGACTAATTTAATTTTTAAGACCCAAATAAGATAAGGTTTTTTTGTTTGTTTGTTTTAAAGCTAAGAATTAGCTCTCATAAAGGGTAATTTACATGCCAAATGTTTTCTCTCATTGCTCCCTCTTGTATGAAGTTACAGTACTGGAAGTCATATAGTCGAGGAACCCTCTCTGTCAAAGGTAAAAGCCTGGTTAGATTAGTCTAATTGGATTAATGGTATTCTTTTTTTCTTTTTACTGTTAGAAAATTCACATATTTGCAGACACAAGCAATGTTTCCTTTTATCGGCTTTTATGGATAATAATGCTAATATTATGGTTCTTCATCTGCTTGTTTGTTTAACTTTCAATTGGCTTTGAACTCAAGGACAGAAGAAAGATGACATTTACTGGTTTTCTCTAGAATTCCAGTCCTCATAGTCACCATCAAAGCTTATAATCCAGATGTTCTGATTTTCATCCAAGACATTCCTCCCCCTCTTCTCCCTCTTTTAAGACCGCACTTGTTCTTTGCTGATAGCACTTAATCCATTTAAAAGGGTCCTATTCAATTATCTTGAATGCTTGGATCACAGAATCTAAGGCAAAATACAGCATGTGCTCTGGAAATTTCATTCACTACTCAGCTCACGAATTAATACTTTACATAGACATTAAAAAACAATGAATACAGATTTCTCAAATATTAAATTATCTTCTCTTGGTCTGTGTACTCCTTTAAGATGCTTCCTGGATATCCTCTGTCCATGCATTGTTTTAAGGATTTGAATGGTTTCTCAGACTTGCAATTGACTGGCCTAGACTGCACAGGGGCCTCCTCATCCCCTACAGATCCCATCCCAGGTCTGAGGTGCTGAGCCTAACAAAAGCTTCCGCTTGGGCCAATTTCTATTTCCTGACTTGTTCAAATTGTTGCCATCACAAGACTGTTCAAGTACTTTTCTCCTTGATATGTCTAAATCGCTCACAATGGTTGTATCTAACAAAGAACTATTTAGTTATTTAAATGTGTGAGTCATTCTTGCTCTCACAGTGATTTCTTCTTGCCCTTTAGCCATTTGCAGGGCACTGAGCTGTCTGGCAGCCCTCTGCTCATGCCACAATCATTTGCCTCTCCACTCAGATACCACAGAGCAACATGAACGAGAGGAAAATCTATGTGGATGTCCCAAAGGCTCTTGCTTTTGTGTGTCCACTGCTGAAAATAGCCCATTGAACTCATTTCTAAAAATCTTATATAAAATAATTAAAATGTAGTTTTATACTAGCTAACTTGAAAAATGTTTTTCATAGTATTGTTGCATAAAGAATTATGCTCCTGAATATAACTTTGCTTTGCTCACTCTTAACAATGTGAAATGCGGCTCTTTTGTATATCAGTCAAGACATTTCAACTTTTTCTGCTATATGCATCATTAAATTATCCAGATACTATTTGTTAATTTCTTCTTAAGTCCGAGAAATTAAACCGGCTTTTCAGATCCTACTCTTGCAGACTCTCAGGTCTTCAGGTCTGTGTGGTCAGCAGAGAAGATGAGCATATGTATAATTACGAAGGAAGGAAGATAAATGCCTGGAGGTTTTCTACAGATGTTGCTGTAGGGACTTTTTAAAATATAAGTTCATTATATCAGACCTATTTTCCTTTTTTAAAGGACAAGCAGAGTACGTCAAAGAGGTCATCACTTTTTGAAGATCACAATGGTCCAAAATGCAATCCAAGTCAGGTCATTGTTACAATATACTTTCATTTTTATTTATTTTCTAGGAAGGAATACCTATTTTTAAAAAAGGCAAAAATTACTTATTTTCTATCAATTTTTATCCTCCTTAGTTATTTTTATAATTCTAATTTTTTTATTTTTAGTTGTTATAAATACATAATAAGTGTATCTACTTATAGGGCACATGTGATGTTTTGATACAGGCGTATACTGTGTATTAATCAAGTCAGGGTAATTGAGGTGTCCATCACCTCAGACATTCTAGTTACTTTTTAAAGGTAGGACTTTCTATTGAAGATGAAGAGAACGTTTTGGAGGTCGAGGTCCCACTTCCCTGAACCCAGTTGACCTGGTTTGATCGCTCGGCTGAGCTAGACAGTCCCACTGAGGCATGGTGGGAATTGAAAGCAAAAATGAGTGAAAACAGAAAATAAAACTGGAGCGTCCCAGACAGCGTGAACAGAGAGCAAAGCGACCTGCACAAGTCTCAGAGTGTCACGTTGTTTAAGAACAAAGAGAAAGTTTAGATGCCAAAGAGAGTTGAGAGTGGGTCCCTCTCAGGATGGAGAGAAGGGGAGAGATGGCAACGCAGAGGCCTGCAGGGGTGTAACTGCCCCCGTCTCAGTCCGACATTGGCTGCAGGTCTGTCCTGGGCCCCCCTGGGTCTCCAGGCATGATTGCCTTTTTATATCTGCCGTTGATTATTCCCTTTTTCTACTGGTCAGTGGTTACCTAGGTTACCCCACCCCCATATTCTTATGGGGCCCTCTAAACTTCCGTGGACAGCACGGCTGCCCCCCAGCCCTTCTTAGAACCCACCTGTTCATGTTCACACTCTCATAACTAAATATCTGACTTCCAAAGTAGACTAACTTAAAGTGGGAACAGGGGCTTGAAATCTCTGAACCATCTTTCAGAACCTCCCACTATATTTTAGTGATGCACTTTGCAGAATTCCGTTCTGCTTATCCTTTTTTTAATGCAGTTTTGGCTAGGGCCAGGCTTGAACCTACCACCCCTGGTATACGGGGCCGGCGCCCTACTCCTTGAGTCATAGGCGCCGCCCTGCTTATCTATTTCTAAAGCAGATGAACTACCTCTGTTTTTGTACATACCATTCTGCTCTTTTTTATGATCTGACATTTCTTTATCATGCCCCACCCTCTCTGCCACCCCTGTGTTGAATATTATCCTAAAAATCTGGTGGGATTCTCTATCATTTTATATCATCTACTTGTGTACTGGCATTGTTAGAATTGGCTGAAGTACTCTGTTGCCTGTGTTCTTAGACATTTTACTTACACATACATGCACTCCATAGTAAGCTACTTTACAATAATAACTGGACATGTCTTTGGCTTAACCTGCCTATTTGGGATGTGTGTTAAATTTTAACATGTTATACATATTATTTGAAAGAAATGGCATTTCAACGATCTAAAATATATTTTTCCTCTGGATCTATCCTTGTACGTATTCCTCTGTTGTATTGAGAAGGCAGCAATAGCTAGTTTATTCTTCATGTCTACTCTGAAACTTTCTGTGTTACACAAGAAAGATGAAAAGGAAAATTAGCCTTATGGCACTGATCTAAGAATGTTAAACTTGTCATCAGGAACCACTACACGTTTCATAAGAGGACAACTGTAATTTTTAAGACAATCTTTCAAATACAGATATACCAACTTGCCATCTGTTAGAATAGACAGTTATGATTGGGTCATTTTCAGATGATATGATGTCTCATATCATGATATAAACTGTCCAAAAAAATTATTTGGCTGTAATTACGATGAGTTATTATAATTTATTCCCTCAGATTTATAGGACATAAAATATTTCCATATGTGTACGAGAGTGCATATTTAAAATACACATATAGAAATGTAGTGTCAGATTCTCCTTTACAAAAGTTGCATTAGGAAATAATATAAAAGATGCAGGTGCTTGAAGACTGAGTCATCTTTGAGACTAATAGTGACTGTATCCGGGAGGCCCCGAGACAGTTGGGAGAGGAGAAGGCCCAGTGGGTTCAGGTTGTCCCGTCCAGGGCACAGTTGAACGGCCAATGCGCTGTTTAGGTTCCGTGCTGAGCTGAAACAGATTTCTATCTGAGACAGAGTGGGACGCAAATCAAGTGAGAGACTTTGGGGAAAATCCAGAGGTCAAAAAGTCTGATATCATGGCTGAGAGCTGAAGATGAGACACAGATCTGGAACAAATGGGGACGATGATATCAATCATTGCAAATAGCAGTTACTTAGGCTGGGCTAGTGAACGTATGGCTATTCATTGGTTTGAAATTGCTTATAATGTTAAATGGTACAAGTTGGATTGGAATAAAGTGTGAGGTTTGGATAAGCCTGCCTCAGTTCAGCTGTGTCCTGTGTGACCATGGACAATTAGGTCGTTTGCTGTTGCCAGGAGACCACCTGGGCCCTCTTTACTCCCGTAGTGAAATCCGAGGCCTCAAGACAAAAGTCAACTGATGAGTGGTCTTCACTATCCTGAACCTGAGAATGGCCAACACTGTTTTTATGTCATAAGCTTGTGTAACTCGAATCCCTTAATAATTTCTGTTCACACCATTTGATTACTGCCCTTGTTTCTCTCAGATAATGCTGTCATCACAAAACTCATGTAGAAAACTGACAGTAATTTGATGTACCTCTTAAATGGCTAATGGGTCCCCTTCTCATGCATATTTAAATTCACTCGTCCTGTCTTTTTGGTTTTCTCTTTCATGCTGGAAAACTCACATTTACCTCAAGAATATGATAAAAGCTAGTGACATTGGTGCCACGTTAAATCATAATATGGTTATAAAATAGGCCCATTGTGCTTCAATATAAAAATTAAGCATAAAACATTTTTCTGCTTTGTACTTACTTATATAATGTGTCTAATAACAAAGGAAGAAAGAACGCATAAAATTTGAAGTAGTTTCTTTTAATCAAGTAAACTAGAATAAGAGTAGCTGAATATGCTCTTATTAAAATAATTTTGTCCGAGACACATTTTCAAGATTCTAAATGTGACTACTTTTGTTGTTTTCGTTACTCTGTAGGGTTTCCCCCCCTAAAATACACAAAAAAGTTACTATTAATTAATTAAAACTAATTTAAAATATGTTATCTAGGTTGAAATAAACATAATCAAAAATCTGTATGCCGTAGATATAAAGTTGGAGGAATTGCCATTGGCTATTACAGAAGCCCTAAAGATATTCAAGGCCTCCTGCGGACGTGTTTGGTAGAGAATGTTAGAGGTTTTCACATCATCAGCTGTGGCTGTCCCGTGGTGGCCTTGGGAGATACTAGGAGCATTCAGGAAAGAATCAGAACAGTGTCCACTGTGACCATAGCTGCACTGAGATCCTAGTTCCTGGTAATTTTTTGTGATGTTATATCATTAATTTCCTACCTGATGATAACAACCAGTCTGAGATAAATTTATTAAGGAAGAGAAGCCCTCCTGTGCGTTTTCCCTTCACCTTTAACATTCCAGCGATGGCCTTTGATGATCTTCACCTCCCTCTGCCTGGTCTCCACGCCCCTCAGCTCTCTGAATGTCACCCTGTTAATGGTTTTCCCTGTGACAGTCATATGATACCAGATACATGGGTGGAAATAAAAGGCCTTGATTTTATTTTCAATTTTTATCAATTTTTCCTACCAAATCACATGCACTGAATTTTTTTCCACTTTAAAAATGCAATACTGCCTAACTCATGCTACTAAAGCCAGGACCACAGGAAGTAGCATTGGTAGACTGTCTTAATAAAGGCTAAGGTACTTAAGTTTCCAAGGCAACACATGCCTGGCATCTTAAAATGAATTTATGCTGATAAACCTTTTGTATTTTTCAAACCCAGCATCAGGCTTGCCTTGCTGTGTTCAGTGAACACAGCCATGTCATCTTCAAGTTCAAGGTGAGATCCCAGAGACAAGGGTCACAGGCAGCGAGTGTCCCCCCTTCTGGCAGGTGAGAGATTCTCTCTGAAGAAACCAAGTTCTTCTGTGGTTAGTTTGAACCCAGCCCCAGGTCAAATCAAAACCTGGAACTTGGCCATGAGGAAAGGCAGAGGCTTTCTTGGTTGAATTTTTCAGTCAGGGAGGAGGACGTAGGTGTCAACTGCCTCCTTATTAAAGAGCCAACAGTGATGCTCTCCCCTATAAGGTGAGCCAGACCCTGGGACCCAGGTGCTAAGTCCATCACCGTCCTGTACATATGTCTTTATAATCTGGGCCCCATGGAGACTGATGCTTAAATCTCCTGATGATTCTAAAGGAGAGAATGGCTGGAATTGTCCTGGTATAAAAGTGTAGAGAGACAGTTTTGCTGGGAGCAAGCTGCAGTTTAGAATTTGGCAGGACAAATGTGCCAAGCTTCCCTTGGGACAGAACAGGCACTCCGGGAGGTGGACAACTCTGTGTATGAGTACTACCTGCTGCTAGAGGATGTTTTAGGATTAATTTCACCTTTGAGGATATAATAGTAGCTTAAAAAATTTTACTTTATTTCTCTGTTTATTTGGAAGTTCAGTAACGCAGGGATGGAATAGCATCTCCAGGGTCCAAAGAGCCAGGTCCTGTCCGTCTTACTGTGCTATCACGTGTGGTCCCCCTTTCCAAGGGACCGTGTGGTCCAGCACAGCTGTTTCCATCCCCTGAGATGGACTCTGGCAGGAAGTGTGTTCGGCATTCTCCCCCTCCCGCTGTGCCATTCTATCCCTCACGTCTATACTCCACATCACAGCAGGAAACGAAAGGGAAATGTCCTTCGTGGACAATTTCCTAGAAATTACTTATACCAAGATGTGTGCCTCGCTCCAAGGTCAGCCTGAATCTCACATGTAGGGAGTGATTGTTTTGGAAGGAAATGTGGTATCCTTTACAAATGAAGGACCCGGTCTGAATCTGATGTTCCATACAGGAAGCCCCCGCTAAACTATAAGACGGCAAAGGCCACGTCATGCCTCATCCATATGTTAAATTTTATTCTAACCATGCAGCACGGGGGAGTATTTGCTACCGTCTTTGCATCTGTCACCTGTCCTTCCCCTTAAGGCCACCACCCCTTCTGTGAGTGCTTCTGCATTCTGAAAAGCTGCATGCAGACAACTTTTATTTTATATTATGGAAAAAATATATATATATGTAAGGGGGAAATATCTTGATCAGGAATAGATTATTTAACTTACTAGACTGCATGTTCATTCCAGAGAATTAAACCTCAGATCAAGGTATTTGACCTTGTTTTTTCTCCAAAACTGTAAGATTCTGATCTAAATTATATTTTTCAGGTTGCCAAACATAAAGCCTTTGGACACTGATCACAAGAGACCTGTTTTGTCCGTGCTGAGTTGTCATGAGACACAGGGAATCCACCCTCTCCTGAGCTAGACTCTGGCTAAAGCGATTTTCCCCTCCCCACTTCAAGTTCCTTACCAAGAATTCCAACCTAGGCATGGTTGACATAGAATCTGGATCTGGTAATACAATATATCTTAATTTCTTTTTGAGATAAGCCGTTTGAAAAAACTTGGAAATGGAAATCAGAGCAATGAAACCACAAGCTATCCGCGATTCCGGCCATTAATTTATCTGCAGGATTTACAGGCAGACTGCTCCCAAAGGCTTTGAGGTAGTTCAGCGCTCAGAACGCTATTGTGCCTTAGCCAAGGGTGGTTTCTGGCTGGGTGTCAGGGACACTTTCACGTCGCAGAAAGAGTTCATTGTGGAAAACCTGGAGGTATGAACCCCAGCCACATGACCTCCCTCGACAAAAAAAGCAAAAAACCACCATTCCCGTGGCAACATGTGAGCTCTCCCAACCCACTAACATACCAGAGAAAGTAATTATAAACCACCAGCAAAGAGCCTCCTGCCCCTACCCCCGCGAAGGATGTGTGCATTTCGTATGGACAACAGGTCTGGGCAGGAGACAGTGAATGAATCCCTGCGGGTATTTTTAGGGTAAATGGCTATTTGTCTTCTTTCCCTTTAGCCCCTTGAGGTTAGAATATCTGTCTTCTTATTCATAGGGTGTCCCTAAAGTTCCCAAAGAGAAGGAAAGGGGAGATGGCAGCCAAATGTGCCTTTCATTGCAAATCTAACAAAGAGGTGGGCAACATGCAGAGTATAGTTTGTAAACATTTTGCTATCTTGCCTGACATAAACTCAGCAGTCATATGTTTTCTATTTTTTATAAGTATCAAAAACTGTATAGACTGCTACTCTCCTGACCTAAACCTCCTTCTCATGCAAACAGTTGGGTCTGTGAAATACTTTATGATGAAGACTCTTCTCAATATGCTCAGCATAGGTGCTGAGCACCCCCTCCATTGCCCTGCAGAAAATCCCCTACGTTAGGAATTCCACTGTTCTTGGACACCTCATTAATTCTGTTCCATGCAACTTACCTCAGAGCAGTCTGAAGGTAATCAGTGCCCTTTCAGGCCAAGAGGATCCATCCTGCTGGAAGAAGCCTTGCCCCCTCATCCCCAGTCTGCCCTCACTCCATTCTCCCCTCGCTGTCTCACCTCCCTGTCACACATCCACAGTACACCGTCCCTCCATCCTCCTGTCACTGTCTCACCTCCCTGTCACTCATCCCCAGTACACCCTCCCTCCTTCCTCCTGTCACTGTCTCACCTCCCTGTCACTCATCCCCAGTACACCCTCCCTCCACCCTCCCATCACTGTCTCACCGCCCTGTCACTCATCCCCAGTACACCCTCCCTCCATCCCCCCATCACTGTCTCACCTCCCTGTCACTCATCCACAGTACACCCTCCCTCCATCCTCCTGTCACTGTCTCACCTCCCTGTCACTCATCCCCAGTACACCCTCCCTCCATCCCCCCATCACTGTCTCACCTCCCTGTCACTCATCCCCAGTACACCCTCCCTCCATCCTCCTGTCACTGTCTCACCTCCCTGTCACTCATCCACAGTACACCCTCCCTCCATCCTCCCCTCACCGTCTCACCTCCCTGTCACTCATCCCCAGTACACCCTCCCTCCATCCCCCCATCACTGTCTCACCTCCCTGTCACTCATCCCCA
>CAUYQV010125849.1:0-26673 GCA_963574575.1 Galagoides demidoff
CCTTAACCAGCCACATTTCACTTCTGTAATATGCTTACACAAAGCCTATAAAAGGTAACTCACACTCTCACCGGGTGCTGACTGTCTCTCGGAGCAGCAGCCCCTGCAGCAGGTAAAATAAATTACCAATTAATTAACCTAGGTGGGGGTCTGACTCTATTTTTCCAGGTCCCCTAAGTTATTTCACTCCATCTTCCCTGCTCTCACCTGCACGTGGAGACAGCACGGTCTCCCCTGGACCTGGGGCCTCTGCCCTCTGTGCCCCTTCTGCCCAAGGTTCTCTGGTGTAGTTTTTGCCTCTGCAGAAACACACTCCAGTTAACACAGAAGCCTTGTTCTGGCCCTCGATGCCTCTTTCCCTCCTTTTATCCTGCTCAGTCTTTCTCACCAAGCAACATCCTAAAGGCCACAACATATACTATTGTGTTTGCTATTGTCTGTCTCCCCAAGGAGAATAGATTTTCCTGTTTACATACTGCCATGTTCACAGATGTAGAAGACCACCTGGTACCAAAAAGCCCCAAATAAATATCTAATTAATTTAGTAAATGACAAAATGTTTCACAGGACAATGAAGAGCTGGGCAAGTCATTACAGTGTGTGTGATGACATCACCAACTCACACTGGCTACTTTATGCTCTAAAATAAATTTCACATAATTAAATTTTTAAAATGAGATCTGATCATTATACTAATTGGTCCCACAAAGTTGTCACCCTTACATCCAGTATTTTCCATGAACAGAGTCCGCAAGCATTGTTTCATTTTCTATATAAGAAAATTCATCAACATTAGGCATATGTACAGATTTTCATGGTTTTTGTTCAGATGTTTGGAATAATGAGGCATTATTAACATTAAACTAATTTTGGTATTTGCCATTAAAATATATATAAGTAAAAATGAAAGAAACCAGAAATTCTGAAACATTGGACTTCAGCACTATTTATGATTCTCTTGCACTATTTATTAATAATAAATCAAGATGCTGAATCCATGTTTAATACTCCGGAGACTTAAGAGGAGAAAAGAAGGTGTTTCCTTTCAAGAGTGTCCAGTGTGGGCAGGGGATAAAGATCAGGGAGCTTTATGCACTGGTCACTCAAAGCAGGGTGACAGTGTACAGTGAAGATCTGGCAAACACATGACCACGGGCTGAAGCCCATGGAGGAGCATTCCCCCTAGGATGTAAGCTGTACCCTGATGGAAGAGAGTCTCCTGATGAGGGCAAGAATCCCACTGACAGCACCAAGATGGACAGGCTCTTTCTAGGATGGGAAAGGGCTCCTTCGAAGGGTAATATCCTACAGTGGAAGCTGGTCTGTGACATTGTGGGATAGCTGTGTCTTCCCACAGGAAGGGAGGGGAGGGTGACTAAGAGACAGCCTTGGTTAGATTCAAGCAATCATATAAATAAACAAGTCTTCATTTGTTATACAAGTAATGTGATATATTATTCTGATTCAGCTAGTGAGGTATATAACCTGAATTTTTTTTATTATCATCATTCTTTTCTTCTTTTTTTTTCCTTTACATAGATCATGAATACATTTATGCCATTATGGGATTCAATGTGTTAATTATTAATACAAATTAGAGTGCTTACATCCTACTAATTGACATAGCCTTCACCTCATATGTAACATGAATTACTTGGCTGTTTCTCAACCAATAAATTTGGACAGATAGGAAATAGGATAGATAGATTGAGGTAGACAGAGGTGGTAAATGATTAGATAGATGACAGATACTCAGACATAGATACATGTATAGGTACATAGAGACCTAGAGATGACAGAGAGAGAGATAATAGATAAATACCTAGAGATGACAGAAGATAGAAAGATGATAGATAGATAGATAGATAGATAGATAGAATATAGGAACTATCATGGCTGACCAATACAAATTTAGTTGGAAGTGCGACATTGCTGCAGCTTCTTTTTCAACTGTCACAGTTAAATCTCCTCTGAGAAAGCAGAGTCGTGTTCTGTGGGGCACAGCCGACAAGGGAGTCATCCTTGGAAAAAGAACCTTCTCCTGCGGACATTGCCAGGGCTGAGAATTGCCACCAATCCTGCTTGGCAATGTGTGATCATGGCTGTGGCGCACTGATTTGGCATATTGCTGAATAGTAACGGACACTGTCCACTTCCTGTCCAACAGATGTACATCAGACGGACACATTGCCCCACAGTGTGTGTCTTTCCAGACCACAGGCTTCTGGGCATGACCTAGACAATGAGACAACACCCAGAGGTCTTGGTCACTGGGGACGGTGTGTGGTAGGATGGGTGTGGGACGGTCCCCACCCCCAGGGGGCCTATGTGCTCTGTGTATGAAAGTGAAGCCACACCCCGAGTCTGGGGGTTCTGGGGGAGACAGCTGCAGAGGGGGTTGATTCCTCAGGCCACTCTCCACATTGGCTGTTGTAATTTACTTTCAGATTGTCCTTCTGTAACTTATGGCCCAGGGAGAGGGTCAGTGTCCTCCAACACTCCAACATGGGGTGTGGGTCCTCCTGGTATTTTTATTTCTGCCCTTTCCACGCACTCAGGAAAGTCAATGGCAGCTACTTAACTCACAACCCTGAGAATAGGACCAACACCCAGGATGACAGAGCAAGAAGGATGAATGTTAGACAAAAATCAAACTTCACAAATTGGCCCCCTGGCAAAATGCAAATGAGTCACTGAAAACGCCCTGGATACACCTTTATACCTGATTCTTGAGTGGGCAAACTAATTACTAGATGTGGCTCATTCTGGTAAGCACTGCGCTTAGTCTAAGGTTACTTCCCTGCAGCCCCGGCGGTTCCTACCTTGTTAGCACCAATAGTAACTGTGACGGAAGTGCTAACAAATACCCTTGCCTCCTCTGGAGACGTGTGAAGGCAATCTTCTAAGAAACGTGGACATAGAGTTGCAACGTGAGTATTTAATAGACATCTCTCACATTCCTATTTCCCTTTGCTAGTGTGAAAATGACCTCCAAATAAATAATCCTGTTTATTTTATTTCAGAAATCTCTCCTCACATTGCACCTTTGTGCAAAATTGATGTGGTCATTGTAAAGGTCAGCTAAGCCTTGGAAGAAACTTCATGATTTACAATTAATTTATGCAGGAGTAGACCTTGGCATTGGATGAGGGTGCAGACAGGACCTTGTTTTCCTGAATTTTTATTTCCTTTCTTTTCCCCTTATACTTAAAAGCTCTCTATATCTCATATATCCCTTTATAGGGAAAGGTATGGTTTTGGTTTTGCTTTAGTGATATCCAACACAATAACAATATTTCTATAAGAAATGAATACATTCTTTCTATACTAAAGGCTGTTCTCATAGTTAGGAAATTTGAAATGTTAATTTCAAATAGGCAAGTGAAATGTTAATTTTTTTTTCAGTGCTCATAATTTTCTTAAGAAAATAAAACTAGGCCAGCCACAGGGCTCACGCCTGTAATCCTATCACTCTGGGAGGTCAAGGCCATTTGATCACCTAAGCTCAAAATTTGAGACCGCAAGACACAGTTTCTAACAATAGCCGAGCATTGTGGTGGAATCCTGTAGTCCCAGCTGCTTGGAAGGCTGAGGAAAGAGGATCACTTGAGCCTAAGAGTTTGACGTTGCTGTGAGCTGTGACACCATGAAGAAAAGAAAATTAATTTTTCTTTCTTAACATGCTGCACCGTTAATCAGTACAACTGCACGTAGCTAAAAATCAAACAGCTCCATCCATGTAAACATAAAAGAGGTAAAGTCTCCATCTTTTTTTAAGGCTGCATGATATTCCATGGTGTACATACACCACAGTTTATAAATCCATTCATGGGTCAATAGGCACCTGGGCTGCTTCCATGACTTGGCAATTATGAATTGGGCGGCTGTAAACATTCTGGTGCAAATATCTTTGTTGTAAACTGATTTTTGGTCTTCTGGATATATACCTAGCAGAGGAATTGCAGGATCAGATGGCAGATCTACTTTTAGTTCCCTGGGTGTTCTCCAAACTTCTTTCCAAAAGGAATATATTAGCTTGCATTCCCAACAGCAGTGCAGAAGTGTTCCCTTTTCTTCACATCCACACCAATATTTGTAGTTTTGGAATTTTGTTATGTGAGCCACTCTTACTAGAGTTAGATGCTATCTCAAAGTGGCTTTGATTTGCATTTCTTTGTTGATTAAAGATGATGAGCATTTTTTCATGTGTCTGTAGGCCATATTCCTCTTAGTAAAGTATCTCAATAATGGAAGAAAAAGTATCCAGTGTACTCAGTACTATTATGAAACCAATACATAATCATGCACACTTTCATATGAAAGATAAATCACAACTATAGTCCAGGATGAAGGAGGGAAGAGGAGGGGGAAGGGAGGGGAGATGGAGGGGAGGCAGGGTAATTGGTGGGACCTCACCTGCAGTGTGTATTGCAAGGGTACATGTCAAATCTATTAGGAGTCGAGTATAAATGTTATAACAATAATTAAGTGAGGGAAGGCTATGTTAACCAGTTTGATTAAGCATTCCAAACTGTATATAAATCAGCACATTATACCACATAAATGCATTAATGTACACAGTTATGATAATAATAAAATTAAAAAAACATAAGTGAAAAATGTAAGTTGAACAAAGATGCATATTGTATGATACTATATGTATATTTTAAAACAGAAAAAATATAAAATAATACAATCAATATACACAGGCAGAAAATTAAATGTCAACTTCAGCATGATGGTTATCTTTTAGGGATGAAGTGGTAGTAGGATGGAGAAGTGATTCAGAATAGTTAATCTTCAACAATATGACAATTTATTGTATGTTTTTAATTTTGTAGAAAATATAATGAGCACTAACATCATTTAGGCAGTGAGTATTGGTTATATTAATGGTATTGGTGGGTTGTATTGGGTATTGATTATATAAATCCCTGGGGGTTTGTACTTTCAGATACTGAAGTTTGTTTGTATTTATATAATCCAAATGTGGTCTGCACTGAAACACACAAGAATTCCAACAGGTCTACACCTCATGTAGTACACATAAAGATTGAGATTAATTTGTCTCCTCTCAAATAAATTTAACTGTAGAAAAAAATAAAAATTAAACAGGGACTTTAAAAAAATTAAGTCTGGTAGACAATCGCTACAATGGACTCAGTGGCTCCAACTTGCCAGGACTAAGGTCCTTGAGGCCCTCCTGGCCTTTCCTCATGGCTCCTGAAAGGCTGATCCGTCAGCACCCAAAGTATCAGTGTAAAGATGTGTTTGGGAAAGCTATTTAATAAAGATCATGTGACCCTTTTATGATACTATTTTTAATAAAGATTTGTCTGACCCATGCAAATTATGATGCTGGCACATAATAAAATCCTAAAGACTAGTTTTTTAATGAACAAATTTGGCTCATAATTAAACTCAAACATCCTTAAAATAACTAATTTTGTAAATATTTCCCCATGTTTCTATATTGGGATAGTCCCAAATTATCTCAAAGCTAGTTGACTTTATCTAGTAATTTACCCTGGAGATATGTGGGCCAAATTACCTGACAGTTAATGTATTTTTTATTGTTATTATTATTATCATTATTATTGTACTTCAGATATTATTTGTTCTCAGTGGATTTTTCATAACCCATGTGGTTTGTGATATACAAAGAGAGTCATTCCTTCAGTCAGGTTGATATATCATTTAGTAATTCATTATTATTATTCTTTTTAAATTTATCTTTCTTAGAGGCGGAGTCTTCCTATGTGGCCCAGACTGGGGTGCAGTGGCATTTACAGGCTCAGTCATAGCACACTACATCCTGGGAGTCCTGGGCTCAAGTGATCCCCCAGCTTCAGCCTCCCGAGTAGCAGGGACCACAAGCCCAGGCAGCAGCCCCAGCTGTAATTCGTGATTTCCGTCTTGCCACGTGAGATTGCTGACAATGGCACTGATTTCCTTGCTTTAAACAGAGACCCCAGGTGTTTGAGGTCAATGTCAAATGCCTTTAGGCTGTTAATTCCTGGATTATCAAATTCTATGTCGTTGAGAGCATAGCAGCAAGATAAGATGGACTTTAAGTCTAAGAATACATACTGGGAAATAACAAGGAGAAAAAGGTGGCTGTAGGTTTTGGTATTGAAGCAGGATTATACAACTTCAGGGCTGACAGATCTGTAGACATTCTTTCAAATAAAGAGGCTGTCTAAATATGGGTCCAAGGAAAGTGAATTCTACAAACATTCATTTATACTCTCAAGCAGAATGGTTTAATTGAGAATTTTCAGGCTTACCCGTAGTCTTACTCAATGCTCCTGTTGTTTTTCTTGTAGTATTTTGGCCCAGTGATACCAAGTAACTGGTTTTAATCATGTCAGGCAAAGTCCTGGAATGAGGAATGGGAGAAGATGCTGTTGGAGCTGGACTGAGCAAACGGTGCCACAATCTTCTGTGCTGCTTTTCTTGTGGATGCTGCTTCTGTTACTCAGGAGAAGCTCACAGCCAGGAAGGTCCACGCACACCCGGGATCCAGAGTCACTCGGGGTAGGATGTTTTCCCTGGAATCACAAGTTACTAAATCCCTTAACTGCCTTTTTAATTTTCTCAATTCTGAAATGTGATTCTAAAGGCATACTCCTTTCTGTAAGATGGCTGATTCTTCTCAAGCGAGATCCTTTCAGAAAAGAATAATGAAGTACAATTACATCAACCAGTGTAGTTTTATAGCAAAGTTCCACAAGGGAGTGTCTCATGTCTCAGAACTGTGTCCCTCACAGTCCTGGGGGCTGGCAGCAGGCACTGTGGCAATCAGCAGGCTGGTGATCTTTGGGGTTTCTGGGCTCGTGGCTGCATCACCCCAACCCCTGTCTTCCCCTTTGCATGCCCTTCTCCATGTGTGTATGTCTATCTCGAAAGTTTCCTTTCCAAAACAACACCAGCCATCGGGCCTGCCCTACACCAGTGTTACCTGGTCTTAACCGGTTATATCAGAAATAACTCTACTTCCAAATAAGGCCACATTCAGGGGCACTGAGAGTTAGAACTTCAACCTACAAATTTTGAGGGAATGTGGTTCAATTCATCATAACCATTAAGTTAAAATTGTTAAACTATTCTGTTTCCTTGATTTTGGTATGCACATTGTTGAATCTTTTATGAAAATTATTTTACTTAATAAAATGAATACTTGGGTTTTTTTCCCCCTAATGAAAATCAGTTTATTTTCTTCTACTAAAAATAAATCCCCCTTGTTTCCCCTAAAACTATTTCCTGAGGATGATCAAGAACTCTTTCCCTCCTGTGTTTACATTTAGGAAGTATTTTCTAAAATCTAATTTATTTTCCAAGGATTTGAAAAATGTGATGTTTGTTTTTTATAGCAAGATGAAAAATATACCTCTGACAGAATTCAACAGATTTCACCTTGAGGCTATGCACGCTTTCAAGGCTTTACAACTCAGGGAGTATTTCTGCACTACATTCAGCATGAAAACTTGGAAGAGAATTCAGAGGTAACCAAAGCACATCCATTGAATGGATCCAGCTTGTGAAACTACCACATTATGATGGATGAGTTTTAATAACTCACTGTGGCTCCTTTCAGAAGACAAAGACTATGAATATGTGTATTAAGTCAGAAAACGGAAAGGAATGACTCAAGTAAGAGCCCAAAACTTCTGCAAGTATCTAGAAACTGTGATAACTTCTTTGTATCAAAAAAAAAAAAAGAAAGAAAAAAGGAAGCAATTATAATGCCCATTCTCCTCATGCTGTCTTCCCTGGAACATCAAAAATGGACATATTTCTCTTCTTAGAAATCGTATGTTCAATGAATAATTTTATCTGTATTCAACTATTTACATTTTTATGATTTTAATTTGATGCGGGAAACAGTGTTATACACCTTCGAGGAAATTTTATTTAAAAATTATATTAAAGGGGGGCGGAGCCAAGATGGTGGACTGCAGCCAGCTTTTTACAGAAGCTCCCGTCCAGAAGGAGGCTTAAAGGACAGAAGTCTAGCAAGTTAGCTGATGGTTTGGAGCAGAGCCAAGAGAGAAGATTGAAGAGCACACTTCAACCTTCCTGAGGCAAGCTGCGACCCAAAAATACAACCAAAAGGTACAAAATCCACCACCAAGCGGACTGGAGTCCCCTCCCCCACAGCAAGGGCTCACAGTTTACTCCATGCAAACAAGCGAGCAGAGTTCAAACTTCCTCCCACTCTATCCCATGGGAGAGACCCCCTAAAAACTGGACCTCCTCTCACCCCTTCCCCATAGCACACTCTTTGCCCTAGTTGGGTAGAATTAATCTGTCAAATCTCAAGTTCTGTTATTTGCTTTGGAATGTCTTCCCTAAAACCATCTCACTGAGTTTAAATGAGAACAAAGTAATATTTTATTCATGGAATGCAGCATTCAATGAAACATGATAAATATACCTTCTTTGACAAAATAAGGCTTTTCTTATGAAAAAAGCAAAAGTGCATTGACATACACATTGAACCCACAAAGGAATGTAGTCATTTGAAGTCAACAAGATAATAAGTAGTGAAGGTTTTGATTGGCTTGCATGAGAATGTGTGTCTTGCATAAATACTTAATATCCCAGGCGAGCTAGTTCCTGTTTCTTTGAATCCAATAAGTGCTGATGATAGAAGTCACCAAGAAGAGACTTCTAACAAGAACGGGAATAGATGCTAATTTCCCACCTGCTTTAGATGGCAGTGTCCTACCTCCTGGAGGTTGTGCTACATTTCTTCTGAGCTTTCACACTGGCCACCTTATTCTTCTGCACAAACAGCCAAAGTATTTCAAACAAGAGGAATGGAGTAGTGCATCTCCTGCAATGCATAATCTGTCCACCGGTGCTAATCAGTGGCAGAGAAAGAAGAAAGTCCCAACCCACGTGGCTTATGACCTCAGCTCTATTTCTATCTGATGTGCAAACTGCCTCTTATATACACAGTTCTCTGCTGGTATGTTCAGACACATATGTCTTATTTAAAAATCTGGGACCTAGGTGGTGTGAAGCTTCCATGTGAACTGAGATCCAGGCTGTTACTTCGTTAATATACACCAAAGTCCTCCTACATGCCACCTGGCGTCCAAGAATGCAGTGGGTAAACAAAGCCCCCTGCTGAATTTAGAATGGTCCCAAAAGAATAATTAAAGAGATCTATTAAAATAAATGTGCCTATTCCCCACATCCATGCCGACATCTCTGGTTTTGGGATTTTGTGATGTGGGCTAATCCTACTGGAGTTAGATGATATCTCAAAGTAGTTTTGACATATTCTTCTTAGCAAAGTATCTCAAGAATGGAAGAAAAGTATCCAATGTAGTCAGTCTTACTATGAAAATTTATAGCTTTCTTATGAAAGTTATAACCCAATTATATCCCAAGAAGAAGGGGAAAGGGGAGAGGAGGGGAGGGGAGGGTGGAGGACGGGTGGAGGGAGAGTAGGTGGTGGGACCACACCTATGGTGCATCTTACAAGGGTACGTGTGAAATTAGTAGGTATATGACATGAAGGCTATGCTAACCAGTTTGATGGAAGTGTTTCAGATTGTGTGTGAAAACACCACACTGTACCCCAGAAGTGCATTAATGTACATAGTTACCATTCAATAAAAAGAAAAAAAAAGAAATTAGTATGTATAGAATATAAATGTCTTAACACGATAACTAAGAAAATGCTGTGAAGGCTGTTAACCAGTTGGATGAAAGCATTTCAGATTGTGTGTAAAACTAGCACATTGTACCCCATGATTGCATTGATGTACACAGCTATGATTTAATTAAAAAATAAATAAATAAAAGTGCCTAGTATTTTAATATAGTTTATATACATTTTTTTTCCTTTACTTTTTTTTGAGACAGAGTCTCACGCTGTGGCCCTGGGTAGAGTGCTATGGCATCACAGCTCACAGCAACCTCTAACTCTTGGGCTTAAGTGATTCTCTTGCCTCAGCCTCCCAAGTAGCTGAGACTACAGGTGCCCACCACAATGCATGGATATTTTTTGGTTATAGTTCTCATTGTTGTTTGGCAGGCCCGGGCTAGATTTGAATCTGCCAGTGCTGGTGTATGTGGCTGGTGCATTAGCCTTTGAGCTACAGGTGCCAAGCCAGTTTTATATATATTTTACATATACATGTCATACTGAGACACTCTTTGTGGACTTTCCTAGTGCTTGAGGATGTTTTCTCTGTGTTCACAGGCTTGCCCTGGACCACTCTTGGGCTGCTGTTCTGCCTGTATTATAAAGGAATGAGCTAATCTCAGCGCTTCTCTTCAGGCTGCCAAGACTCCGTTAACTTGTAATAGGGGAAATAGATGAACATAGAAATAGGGGAACATATAATATTGTTCATGTATTTTTATATACAAATGATTTATATAATATATACAATATTGTTTATATATATTTTATATATTAACAATATATGTTATATATTGTTTATATATTTACATATATAAAATATATATTATAATATATAATTACAAAATAATATATTTATTTATTTAAAACAATTTTTATTAAATTTAATAAATGTATTAAATGTATTAAAACAGTATATTTTATATATTGTTTAATATATAAAATATTTAATAAAATAAAATATAAATAAATTTTATAAATATAAATAAAAATATATTTTATAAATAAAATAGAAATATAAAATATTTAATTTAATAAAACAATATTTATTAAATTTATTAAAACAATATTTACACATTGTTCAGATATTTTATATATGAACAATATATATTATATATTGTTTATATATTTTACATATATAAAATATATATTTATAATATATAAATTATAAAATAATTAATATTTTATTATAAAATAGATATCATTCATATTTATATATAAATAGATACATTTTATATATAAACAATATATAACATATTTTATATGTTATATAAACAGTATGTAATATTATGTATAAAATATTATATATAGTATTATATGTATAAAAATATATGTAATGTTATAAATATAATTTTATTTATATAAAATATGTATAGTATATTTTATCACAATAAAATATTCCCCAAAATAAATAGATGATATAAGGGAGAAAAATAAAAGGACAAAACCCCCTGCATTTGGGGCAGCTGGTCACTGCATTTCGACCAGCAACTAGGAGAACACGGGCTGTTCTCTGTGCTGGTCACACAGGTAAGAGCCTCCAGCCTTTTCCCCCCTCCATTATACACTGTGCAAAGAGAGTTAAAAAAAAATTAAAAGATGGGTCTGGGTGCAGTGGCTCAACCCTGTAACCCTAGCAGTTGGGAGGCCAAGGTGGGTGGATTGCCTGAGCTCACAGGTTTGAGACCAGCCTGAACAAGAGCGAGACCTTGTCTCTAAAAATAGGCGGGTGTTGTAGGAGGCACTTGTAGTCCCAGCTACTCCAGAGGCTGAGTCAAGAGGATTGCTTAAACCTAAGAGTTTGAGGTTACTGTGAGCTATGAGTCCATAGCACTCTACCGAGGGTAGGTGAGAAAGTATAACTGTCTCAAAAAAAAAAAAAAATTAAAAGGTGCAGAGAATGGTCGAAAGACTTTGTCATACTGAGACACTCTTTGTGGACTTTCCTAGTGCTTGAGGATGTTTTCTCTGTGTTCACAGGCTTGCCCTGGACCACTCTTGGGCTGCCGTTCTGCCTGTATTATAAAGGAATGAGCTAATCTCAGCGCTTCTCTTCAGGCTGCCAAGACTCCGTTAACTTGTAATAGGGGAAATAGATGTATGGTGGGGATAGAGGATTGTGGAGAACTGAGCTGAAGGTAGAAGTGTGAGGGCTTTGAATGCTAATCTCCGTTTGCCAAACCTTCTGAGAAAGTCCTTCCCAGGAATCAGTTTGTCTTTTATCGCCAGGCGAAGGGAAAACCACATCGCTCATTTACTAAAACCCTCACTTACTACTGAGCACTTTTTTGAAGTGTAAGGATCCAATTCATATTAAAACTTTACACATTTTAAGATAAACTTTTGCTTTATTGTTGGGGACTCATTGAGGGCACAAAAAAACAATTTACACTGATTGTACTTCTTAGGTAAAGACAGTCTTACAATTGTGTCCCGCCCCCCAAAGTTGTGCCACACACAGTGACCCCGCACCCCACCCTCCTTTCCTTTCTCTGCTCTCCCCATCTCCTACCCCACTGCAAATGCCAAGAATGATAAGTTTATCTTTGGCTTTCTAATGGCTAGATTTTCTACACCATTTGGTGAAAAAAGGGTGTGTGTAAGATAACTAAATAAAGGAGACTCTTTATTTCCTACAGATGTTAAGGCTGTTCTCAATGTGAAATATCTATTTATCAGTTCAGTTCCGTAATCAGGGAGAAGCCAGAAGAACACAACAGGAAAAGAGGAGAAAACACGTAAAGGAGAGAGAAATCTGTCAAATATTTTTCATGTACAATTCTCTGATTCTCACCATTATTTTCCAAAGCAGGTTCTTCTTGCCTGGTAAGAAGAAAAAAAACCCCAGCTTACGTTATCTGTGTGCAAAGAAGTGGATCTCTAGTGTAAGCCTGGACTTGACTGAATCCAAAGAAAATGCTTTCATTAATATCTCCTTGACAGGTTAATATTTTGAGATTTATTGCCTTTCCACTTCTTTGAAGCCTGAAGACCATGGAGGAATCACACAGCTCTCTTGATTTTCTATAATTTCACTCTCGTCTGTGTGTGTTACCTACCTGGGAATGAGGCAGACTGGATCAGACAGAAGAGCTCTTAGGCAACCCTCATGGTAAGACTTGGGAACGATGAAAAGATGATGATATTTCTTTGATGAGATTGTGAACATTAATATTATTAATAATAGTTGTTGCTTTCCTTTCAATGCTACGATTACACTCTGGTGTACTACTAGCCAATGTTTTTCACTAACTGTCTAAGTAAGTTAGTGACGGGCTCAGGCTAGAGCAGGCATGAAGCCACCAGAGGGAAGCTGAGGAATGTTAAGCCGTCAGGTTGATGGACAGGGCAGCCATCAAGCCCTGAGCATGTGCATGGGTCCAGGGAGTGTGTTTAAGACTCACGGCACACCTCCACGTGCTCCGGCAAACACAAGAGAAGCAACATTTGACCACTGGGAATTAAAATGTCAATAGAACACAATTTAGAACTTGAATTAAAGCAAGGTTTGTGCCTTTAAAAACAGCACCATTCCTCAGTCTGAGGATTTCACAGTCCGTATCCCCCTGTTTATTCTTATTCCATCACTGAGTAATTCCCACCAGAGTTATTTTCCAGCCAACTTGGAAACAAATGTACCGATCCTCAAAGTGTTGTCAGAGCAGTGTTAACATTGTTTACCTACCCTGGAAAACGTAACTTTTCACACGGTGTTGGGAATTTTAATGAAGCAGAATTTGCCACTGGGCTATTGTCCTACCACCATCACTGGAAGTTTCTACCTTGAATCCTGAGAATTATAAAAAGTCTGTCCTGTTTGTTCCCCTCTTTTTCTGAATCAAACCTATAGGAAAGTTATAATGCGTTATTCAATGAACTGTAACTTATAATTTTATACTTTGAAACTCTTACACGGCCTCTGACTTATGATTGTTCTGACTTCAGGAGGGTGGGTGAGGAATAGACAGACACGGGGTGAGTGTACGGTGCTTCCCATCACCCCAGCCAGGCCTGCCATCTGGAGGGTGAGCAGCAGGTGCCCTGTGGTGCCCCGTGTGCCTGGACTGTTAACCGTGGGCTACCGTTAATGCTCTGAGGACGTGTCCCGTAGGTCAGGCTAAGCTGTGATGTTAAGTAGGGCAGGTAGATTAAGTCCATTTGACCTAGAATATCGTCAACCTGTGGTGGGTTTATCAGGACATAATACCACCATAAGCTGAAGGGCATCTTTATTCTCTAACGTTCTAAGATGTGTGGACATTTCTTTTTAAATACTGATTTTTAGATATTACATATATTAAGTAGCTAAGACTCCGAGAGATCTATCTGTTCAGTTTACCATTTTGGCAGGAGGCAGAGTTTCTCTTTTGGTTCCCATCACGTCACTTCATTGCACATGAATTGATGATGACAGATCTTACCACTCGGACAACAATGTTTGGGACATGATGGAATAATGGGAAGGTGTGCAGGTGGGCACTGGTCACTCTCTGTTACTTGATGGCAACACAGCCCCGGTTTTCACAGGGCCTAGAGACCATGTCTCATCCCAACTCTGCCGGGGTGAACTGGAACAGGCTTATAACTGAAATATAGAAGGATGGGACCCTAATCTTTTCAGCACAGCAGTCTGTTAGCATCAGTGAACAGTAGTCATGTTTATGGTGTCTAAGTAAGAGAAGATCAACGCACGTCTGCTCATACATGTAGAGATGGGGGGTGAAAAACCCCTTTACCTGGTTCCTCTGCCATTTTGAACTTATTCAGTGGATAAGATAATACAAAAGAAGGCAAAAAATCACTACTTTTCTTTACATCAAACTATGAGTATTACACAGTCTATTGTTAAATTATTAAAATTATTGTCAAATTGCTAACATTAATGTGTCGGACAGCACCTTTGAGTCCAAAGGGTAGGGTGCCAGCCCCATATGCCAGAGGTGGTGGGTTCAAACCCAGCCCTGGTCAAAAAAAGAAAAAATAATAAAATAAAAAATAAATAAATTAAATTAAATTATTGGTCCAGCATTTGTTTCAGAAACTCATTTATGTATGTATGTATAGCTCTAGATAAAGTCAGAGAGAGAATTATCATCAGGATTGATAATGGAGTACTGGAGAGCGAAGTTCCCGGGATTTGCAGGTAGCATTCAAAAATGTTTCTAAAAATTTACATTTTCTACTAACAATAGGTACTTAATTTTGATATGAATTGATTTTTGAAACTGAAAACTTAGAGGTTTCATTCATGTTAAGAAAATGTAGGAAAACATTCATAGACAATATCAAAACAAAGTAACCCTAAATCGAGGAACTAGACATTTTTAAAAATCAGATACTACAGCAAATAAAAGTCGAAAGACACGAAAAGGCAACATAAATATGAGCTTGAAGAAAGATACATTCTTTGATTTTGAAGCATAAAAATTATAAAAGTCAAAGAATCCGTGGTTGAGGCTCAGTATCGGACACAAATGTAGAACTATTAGAACACTCGGATTGACACCTGCTCCCTGTATGGCAGTAACAGGTTCTGTTTTACTCATGAGCACTGTACACAAAATAGTGGTAATGTTTTCCTCTATATTGACAAGGTACGAGGGGTTCTATTATAGACTGGCAACTTTTGTCAGTAATAATTGAAAAAAAAATCAAAACACAATGACTTCTTTTTACATTGATAATGACCCCAATCAATTTATATATTTGGGGAATAGCCACATAGATTTCCAGATACCTGGTATTTTAATTCTGTCTTCTATCTGTACCTTCAAAATTCAATAACATAACTTATAGATTTGTTGAAACTGGAAGAAAAAAAATCGATTAACTAAGTTTTACATTCTGTCTTCAATTATGTGAAAAAAGGAAGCTCAGCATCCTTTGAGATCTTCTTGAATGTTTAATGAAAAGTAAGTTTATTTTTGTAAGACTGAAAACATTTCACTTTCAAAATGAAAATTCATGATTTAGACAGCTTGAAGTGAGGGAGTCATGTCATGAATATTCATTGTAGCATTAATGTTTGAAAAAACTATTCATAATGTGGAAAGTGGTTATAATTCAAAATTCAAGTGATGAATTAGGGTATAAGATATACAGTAAAATATGCAACTTGAAATTCAGAGAATTTTTCTGAGTCACAGAGGCTGAATATTTGTATATAACTGAGTTTGCCAAGATCATTCTTCAGAAAATTACATGAAGTGTACCCCAAACCACTTCAACTCATCCAAAGCCTTCTTCTCGTAACCTAAAATTACATTACAGTATAGTGTTATCATTTATTAATTAGGGCTCTGTTAAAATTTTACATTATCATAATGTTATAACATTGTTTCAAAGTATACAAGCAAGCAAACCAAAAGAAACTTTACATGTACATTTCAAATTTAATTCTTTTCTATAGCAGCTGGTCTCGCATTAAGTAAAGAGATTTTAATCGGATCGGAAGGAAGCTAAGGATTAAATTACGTGGATTCTCCCTGCCAGAGTGGGTGAGAAAATGTCAGAATAATTTGATACTAACTAAAGAGAAAGTTCCAATAATTCTTTACTTATTTTAAGTTTTACCTGATTGGATAAGAGAGAGTCATAGGAACTAGAGAATGAAAACCTACTATGTGTGCAGCTGTGGTTTCATTTCCTTTAGTTTATAGGAGAGAATTCTATGTAATACCCTCTTAAGCGGAAACTTCAGTGGAGGGGGAAAAAAACTAGGTAGTGATAAGGTTTGGTGCTAGGTTTTAATAACACAGAAGATACTCTTGAAAAAAAAACCCTTCTCAAAGATGGAAATTTTGGTTTGAATTAATCCTAAAGTTGATTGTTCTGAATAATGTGTCATACATGACAAACATGTAACAAAACCAAGTTTGTGTGAGTGTGTTCTCACAAAAGATTGTTAGGTTGTTTCCGGATATTTTTCATTCCATAAATCTTAATGACATATAAGGTTCACACAAAAAGTACACACTCCATGGTTTGCAGCTTGAGTTAAGTCTCAGAAATCGTGATCCGTGCAATCCCCTAAAACACAGGTGTTCTGGGTGACACCCCACCATTTCTTCCTCTCGACACAAGCCCTGCTTGCCTCCTCCGGGTCCTGCTGTCCTGATTTCCACGTTACAGGCTTTGCTTTGCCTGGTGTTTAATTATGAGGGAAGCTATAGTAGAGCACGCACTCCCGTCCCTGGAGATTCCCGTCCCTGGGGAGTCCTCCACAGGGTGCTGATTTGGGGGCTGTTCTATTCTTCAAGGAGCAGAACTACTTCATCCTGCTGACCACCGCCCAGCCGGGCATCATTATGCAGGAGTCAGAATTTATATGTCCATCTGGTCATCCTGAAGGGTGGTCTCCAGGTGTGGCTGAGATGAGAAATGTGGTCGTGAGTACCATATTAAATGTCTGTGGGGTGTGTGTGTGCACATTCCTGCTCATATCCTTTCAACTTTCATGGAGTTATTGGTCATGCTCACGAGACAATTTAGTCAACAGAGACAAAGAGCTTTCCAAAGTATCCGAACCTGCTCATTCCGTCAGGAAGAGTGAGTGTGTGTGAGGTCTGGTCACCCGACACTCACAGCAGCACCTGCTGACATCAGCTTTCTAAGGTCAGCTGTTTGGTGGGTGACTGTGTGCACACAGTGCAATCATCCATTGGGTTTTAATTTTGATTCCTTTGAACACCATTTTTTGTCACTGGATCTTGTGTATATTCTGTACACCTGTAAGGTGGCTCTTTGCCCATTCAGCAGCCATTCAGTATTTTTTCTATTTTTTTTTTTTTTTTGACTGTAGGAGCCTAGGAGTGCTTCATTTATTCTGGAGATAGCTAGCTATGGCTTCAATTTGTAGCTTGTCTTTACTCTCCTTAGCATGCGTTTTGATAAATGAAATTAATTCATGCTCATTAAACCCAATTTACCAGTCATTTCCTTGAGGATCTCACCCGATCTCTGGTCATGAAGATATTTTACTACGAAAAAAATTTAGAGCTTTATTGCTTTATTTTCACATAGAGATCTGCAGACTCTGAATACAGTTTTCATGCAGCATGAGCTAGGTCACTGTTTTCCTTTGAGTTCATGAGGACCCCAGAGCTACCTAATGAAAGTGCGATCTTTCCCCCACTGTTTTGCTGGCTCATCTTGAGACAAGCTAATACTGTTGGTGTCTGTGTGTCTCTTTTCACGGTTTACTGTTCTGTGTCCACACGTCTCTATTGGCGATTCTCACCCTTCAGTGTCCATCAGTACTTGGAGGACTTGTTATAAGGGCTCCGTCTCTGGGCTG
This sequence comes from Galagoides demidoff, assembly GCA_963574575.1. Classification (NCBI taxonomy): domain Eukaryota; kingdom Metazoa; phylum Chordata; class Mammalia; order Primates; family Galagidae; genus Galagoides; species Galagoides demidoff. The sequence goes on from CAUYQV010125849.1 coordinate 17,958, forward strand.
GGGGACATGGAGAGCCTTGGACGTGGGTTTCTCTGCACTGCCTTGGCAAAGACCTGCACCTTGACCACCACTGGCCTGTGCGTCTCCCTTGTACCTAATCACTGTCTCAATGTCTCAGGTCCATAAGTCTTGATATTGTGTGGCATGAAAGCACCTACATTTTTTCCTTTAAGAATAAATATTTTGGGGGAGTATCTGTGGCTCAAAGGAGTACCGGCCCCATATGCTGGAGGTGGCAGGTTCAAACCCAGCCCCGGCCAAAAACTACAAAAAAAGAATAAAAACTTTGGATATTCTTAGTTCTAATAATTTTTGTGTAAATTATAAAATGACTGCCATTTGGTACAAAATGCTTTCTGTTGTGATCATTATTGTACCACATGGAACCAGTGGATACCCTGCCGGGCCATCTTTAATCTTGCAGTCCACAAATACGACATCCTACTTCATCTGGGTCATCTCCTTCATTCCATGAAGTCTGGGTTAACTTTTCTTGATACATTTTTTAGTTTTCCGGATAGGTGTCTTTTACATATTTTGTTAGGTTTAATTTAAATCAGGAGTATATAATCTGTTTCCTATTTTTTCTTACTTGTATGTTAAAAATATGGATTTACCTTATGTCTGATAACTCTGGAGAAGTGTGATATTCAGCATATTAGTTTCATTGCAGATTCTTTAGATTTCCCACAGGTAAAATCATGTGTGTAAGTGGTGACTTTACCATTTTCTTCATTTCAATCTTTATTCTTTAATGCCTCGTTTTTGCCTTGTTTGCTAGTTACACCTCCTAATCTAACACTCAGAAGTGGTAACAGCAGGTATCCTGTTTTCATTTTTGATCTTGGGAGTAAGCTTTTTCAGCAAAATTCCATTATATATGATATATTCTTTAGGAGTTTGTTGTAATATCAAAGATATTCTTTTTTATCCCTAGTTTGCTATTTTTTTTTTTTTAGAATATATATTGGATAATGTTAAATGCCTTTTATGTGTATATTTAGAAGATCATGTGGTTTTTTGCTTTCTATTATTTTTTTCAGTTTTGTTAGGTTAGAATACTTTATTGCGCTGATAGGTCTTTTTTTTTGAATGCCAAAGTCAACTCTCTTTCTTGGAATAAACCCAACGTGGCCCTGACATATTACTATTTTTCTATATTGGCTTGTTAATATTTTGCTTTGGAGATTATTGAAGCTGGTTTTATGAGAGGGCTTGCCCTGCAATTTTTCTTTTTTATAATGACCTTGTCTTGTTTGGATTTAAAGATTGTGTTCATTTAACATAATGAGTTGGGAAGTATTCTTTTATTTCCAATTTTCTGAAAGAATTTGTTTAAAATCAATACTGTTTCTATCTTAGACGTTTTGGAACTTTACTGAAGCCAGTAAATTTACTGCGCTTGGTGGCAACTTCACCCTCCAGTCTTGGGTTTAACTGGGGACCTGAAGTGGCCTGGGCTTCTTCAGAGGATGGTAGCACTAGTGGACAGACTTTTAGGTGGGAGGTGCCCAGGGGGCTCCTCAGAGCAAGAGTTTCATGGGCCAGACCCACAGCACACCCAGGTGGGTATGGAAGAATGAGTTTGCAGCACGGATTTTAAGCAGCCACACCTGTCCTGGGGCTGTGCTGTCCTGGCCTTCCCACCCTCCCCCAGCTCACCTGCAGTGCCGGCACCTTCCAGACTGTCTCCTACCTCTGCCCTGCTATCCACTTCATTCCTCACTCTCTGAGGCACCACACACATGCCACATCCACAGAACACTCTCCCAGGGTCTGCACAGAGATCAGTCCCGGGGCCTGGCTGGGCCCACAATATCACTCCTGGTGTCTTCCTGCCATGCTGCAAGGGCCTGTCCAGGAGGCCTCTGATGACTGCTGGTGGCACTTAGGACCTTTGAGCATATAAACCAACAAGGCTGCTCCCAGCACACGCAGGGTCTCAGCAAAGATGTGGTTGGCAGGAATCTCAGTTTCTCACTCTGTATCACACCCAGGAAGCAATGAAACCCCAACAGTGCAGTGAAGCTGGCACCACATGTGCACACCAGAGCTCTCAGCCACACATACGTGCAGGCACACACTCACACACACACACACCTCAGCAAACCTGCACGTCACACATACTCATCATATATACACACCCCACACGTACTCCCAATACACAGACACCACATCACACTCCAGACACATATCACACACGCAGGCCACATACACCTGCATACACTACACATATACCACATGCACCACACACACATCACAAGCAGGCAGACAATATATATACAAACACATCATTCATCCACCATGTGTCATGTGTATACATTATACTCACATACCACATAAAAATCACACACATATTGCAAATATACTACAAATACCACAAAACACTCTGAACACAGAATCTATGTACGCCTCACACGTATGACACACATACATGCACACATACTCAGACACATGTATGCACACATAGTTGTATACACAGTTGTGTACATGCCAAACACACACACACTTCCACTGCACACACACAATCACGTGCTACATTTAGATGATAAGCGCTAGTGTATTTTTATTTAAAAGAACAGAAAACTGGATAATGTAGAAACAAAATTTTATTAAGCACTGGGCTGGATATTTACCTTTTTTTGAAATTTATAGCTAAGCATTAAATCAATTGGGTAAATGAGCTGTTGTATTGAGCTCTGTCTGAGCTCAGAGACCTTCAATGAGATCGCTATGCAACATCAAATTTGTAAACGTTCAATCAAAAACAAAAAAGTTTAAACCCAGAGTCATAGGACATGTCGTCATGCACAGATGGATTCCCTTCACTTCAGGCAAGCCGAGAAGCAGATATGTTCTTGTAGCTGCGGTGTAAGGTGGCTGCACCTCCCTCTGAGCACTGGCTAAGGCACCTCAATTGTTTAAGATCAGTGACACAGTAATAAACAAAACTTAACAATCTTTGTGGCAGTTAAATCCTACAAAACTGGCATACTTTACTCAACCTCTAGATTTTTAAGACTTGAAAGCTTTCCAAAGAGAGTGTATGCACCTCCTGGGTGAGTCTGGAGTCTGTGGGACCCTTCTTGCTCTGGACGTGACCTATTCCTCAAAGAGCCCAACACACTCCGTGATCCCAGTGAAGCCAGAGAACAAGCAGTAGTTTTCTTTGCTTTTCTGCAATGAGTTTGGGAAGGGAATGTGGGGCCTCATCCATCTTCTGGGTAGTGGTTCGTGATTATAGCAGGTGAGAGGGGACCAGGCAGCAGCTGCCTCACCCCACCTCCCGCCAGTCGCTCTGGTAAGGCTGAGACCCACATGCCATCTCAGATCTGTCTGTCGGTCCCCTTCCTTCTGTCATGATGTGTTTTTTTTCACATCATCAGCAGCAGCCGCTGGGCTGTTCTTCCCAGTATAACCAAATGTCCATGGCACCCAGCTGGGGTGAAATCCAGTTCATTATATATGTCAAGGGTACAAGCTAAAAAAAAATCTGAATTGTGTCGGCCAGAGAGTTAGCTGCACATCTCATTGAACACAATGCAATAAATGTTTACATTTTTAATTATATCTCTTATCTCAGTTTGTGATAACTACACTACCAGATTTGAGAACTTAAGGATGCGCAAAACTGATGAACCTTTGGGTATTTAAATTGATTAGAAAAGAAAAAAGTGTGTTATCTAAAGGAGTCTTTGGATGTCTCCTTTGATTCGTTCCCTGCAATTTTAGTTAGATTGAAAGGAGAAACGGTGTTGCTTCCAAATAGAACAGGGCTACTTTAAAGTCGCACACACACAATATATATATGTGTGTGTATATATATCATATGTATGTATTTATCATAATTACTGGCTAAGGTGAGTGACAAAAATTGGTTTAGAGAGTACCAGCAGGAAGAAAAAAAGAATTATTTTTATTTATTTTTATTTATTTTTATTGTTTTATTAAATTATAGCTGTGTACATTAATGCAATCATGGGGTACAGTATGGTGTTTTCATATACAATTTGAAATACTCTCATCTTAAGGTAGATTATTCTTAGGGCATTATTTTTAGTACTTAGTAAAAGCATCATGTTACTTTAAATTTAAGCAATTCTAGGATGTCGTTAAAGAAAGAAAAAATTCTGAGATTCACGAAGACTTTCAGGTTCCACATGACATCTGAGGGGGGACCCGTCATGGAGCTGCTAGACCCACAGTGGCAGGGCCGAGGCTGGGCTGACTGAATCAATGCTACAGAGGAATATTTTGTCAGTAGTTAGAAGTAGCAATATATGATGGTTGTCATCCCACTTTGTCTCCTGGACTTTAGGTCTCACTCTTTTCACTGTGTGAATGGATTTGTGGCTTGGCCATCACCCCTGCCCTGGGGCATGCAGTCCTAAGAGGGTAACTATTCTAGACGCCTCTCCTCTCGTGAGCTCCGCCCATCAGTCCTTCTCGGGCTGACATTTAACTTGAAAATAAAGGGCCTTCATGGACTTAAGATGCTGGTCGTGGTTCACCTGACTCTGCTGCCTGGAGACCCAGTGCTAGGTCATCCTCTTCTGCTGCGAGAATTTTATGATGCCACTGTTCAGTTACATTGTTTGCTAACAAATGGGCTTTGTCCATCATCTTCCCTTTTACACCTTGGATGAGGAATCACAGACATATTCACTCCCCAAGTGACGAGATGTACTGTCAAGGTCAACCATGCTCCCTCGTGAGCACCGCAGGCCACTTCCCCAAGCCCATGGGAAAGTCAGCCTGGGCAGTCAATCCACTCACCAGTTTACCCAAAAAGGACAGTCTGTAATCATCTCATCTGTTAAAAGACAAATCATAGTGTACGACCTGTCTTCTTTTATTGAAGAAATACAATAAAATCCACATTTTAAAACGTTTTGAAAAATAAAAAGTGTAGATTCTATGTATAAATACTATATTCAAAATGTTGATGAAAAACCCCCAAATTTAAAGTTTTAACAACAGTAACACAATCAAAAACCCACACATGAATGAGGCATTGTCTGGGAACCACGAATCGGTTAGTAAATAGATAACCGAGCCCTGCCATGAGTCAGCTGCAGTGACAGGCTCCACATGGAGGGAGAGGAGGACAATGAGCTTCTTGTCCTTGAGAAATTCAGTTTCCCAGTGTAGGGGAAGACCCTGAGTAGACGGAAAAATCACATATTTGATAATATTCAAACTGAGAAAGGAAAAACCACCATGGAACTTCCCCTCATCTACTTAACCCTTTAAAAATACCCATGAAAAAATGTTAATTTTGAAAAAGAAGACTATTTCCAGAAATCACAATCATTTCCTAAAATAGTATGTTGTTATAATAAGTCCAGATACTTCTTAAAATGCACCATGGAGGGAAAACATCTCCCTGTGGAGACACCCAAATAAAAATATATATGCACATATATACACTATGGTGCAATTATGCCTCGTAAGACTTAATTACATCAGGTCATTCCTTCCTAGCAAAATTTATTTTTTAAGTAAAGTAGAGTTCAGTTTTATTCCCTTAAACTTTAGTTGAAGTTTGTCTCAGTCCTCAAGAATATAAATTTAAGCTGCTGTGAGTACTGGAGTCAAGACTCCTTAGCTTTCAGTAAATCCAAATATTTAAAAAATTGATTGTACCAGAGATCGATTTTGTGGGCTACTGCCATTATTCTCCAAGACAAGTTATCCCAGGTGCCAATACATGTTACCATACACAAATATATCGTAGTTTTTTTACTCTACAAGTCAATATGGATTTTTACAAACATTTTCAATATCATTCTGTCACAAATACTTTCGTTTGAACAATAGCAAAGTACACAACCCTTTGATAGATACGGTGAAAGCAAAAATAATCTATTTTAATTTCAAGTATATAAATGTCTACTAACTTTGTTTTAACCAATACCTGCAGGTAATAGAAGTTTTTCTAACTTTTCTAAATTCACTTTATTTACAAAAGAATTAAATTCCTGGCTTGGCATCTGTGGCTCAACTGGCTAAGGCGCCAGCCACATACACCTAAGGTGGCGGGTTTGAATCCAGCCCGGTCCCACCAAAACAACAATGATGGCTGAAACCAAAAAATAGCCAGGCGTTGTGGTAGGCGCCTATGGTCCCAGCTACTTAGGAGGCTGAGGCAGGAGACTCGCTTAAGCCCAGGAGTTAGAGGTTGCTGTGAGCTGTGATGCTACAGCACTCTACCCAGGGGGACAGCTTGAGGCTCTGTCTCAAAAAAAGAAAAAATTAAATTCCATAGAAATATGCAAATACATTGTGAAAGTGCTCTGATGTTTATGATCTATTTATCTAGCATATTACTTTTGCCAAGATTTTCCTTGTATTCATTTAGAAGTTCAATTTTTTGCAGAATATCTCCTTGATTGATGTTTATTCCAAATCCCTTATTTCAGTATTATTCTAAACTAATAGCATAATAAACATGCTATGCATGCAACCATAAGTGCATACTATGTATACTTTGTGAAACACTGATTGCATGATTAACTAGCATCTTAAGAGGCGAACACCAGATAAAATGGGTAGAAACAAAGGTCAGTCTCCAGCCTTGGTAGCTCTTGTTTTCATGCCCCTGTTAATTGTTCTTTTCTTCCCAGAATCTGCTTGCTCTCATGGCAATCATTTGTTTTGTTTGTTTGTTTGTTTTTGTTGAGCAAGAGTAGAGAACAGCAGGGTCACAAGCAAATTGTATGAGTTTATTCTGCTATTTTGCAGAAGGAATGAATGTCTTTGAGTATATTGGCTGCCAGCACTCAGAAGTCTGTTCACATAAGATGTAATCTGAGACTAAAGAACCACAGACTTCACCTTCAATCCCCTGAAACCTCTTTCCTCATTCTCTACCCAAATAAAACCCTTTACTACATCTCTTTGGGAAGGTGGGTCTGAAGGATTTTGCTTCCCTCCCTTCCTTGGCCAAGTTGAATAAACCTTTCTCCGTCTTTAAGCACTGGCCTCACGGCATCTGGCGTCAGCCACACATTGGATACACAAGCCTGAACTTGGGGTTCAACAACACAGAGTCCTGGGCTCCAAAATCCATGCAGATTCAAATCCAGCACTCACTGGTGGTTTAATCTGGGGAAGGGCGAGTGAACATATCATGCCTCAGTTTCTTCATTTGGAAACTGAGCAAAAGGGTTTTGAATGTTTAATAAGCTAAGAATACTAACAAGGAAAAGCACCTGACATGCAAAACTTAATGATTTCACCTCCTGATGACTCTTCCCAGTTTCACTTTATTAGAACTCTCTCTTCCTTAGTGACATATATCTACATATATATATGTATAGTTACTTTGTATTTATAACATGTTTTGCTTTCTAAAGAATAATTAAATTATCTTTTCTGGGACTCAAAGAAAGGTCATTTAGAATGCTAAAAATATAGATGGTTCCAAAAATATATATATATGTTTTAAGGGGAAAAAGTATTAAAATTGTAATACTCAATAGACACTGGTAACACTGGTTATCTTGCATTTTTGTTGTTGTTGTTGTTGTTTTGAGATAGAGCTTCAAGCTGTTGCCCTGGGTAGAGTGCTATGGGATCCCAGCTCACAGCAACCTCAAGCTCCTGGGCTTAAGTGACTTTCTTGCCTTGGCCTCCCAAGTAACTGGGTCTGTAGGCACCCACCACAATGCCCAGCTATTTTCTGGTTGTAGTTGTCATTGTTGTTTGGTGGGCCTGGGCTGGATTTGAACCCAGCAACTCTGGTGTATGTGGCTGGCACCTCAGCTACTTGAGCTATAGGCATTGAGCCTTATCTTGGTTTTGTATCTGTGTCTCTTGCAGAAGTCAAATGTGACCCTAAGGTGATGTGTAAAACGATGTTGAGTGTGTCTACGTGAACATATAGGTGAAATGCCATTTTACCATCTAATAAACATGCGGGAATTCAATATTAACATATTGTTATGTTAAAATGATTAACTTTTAAATTGACACAACTGTGAACTCTGTTTTCCCACCCGCTACCCCTAGAAACACCTGTCTATAGGTCACAGAATTTTTTTAGTCTGCCCACACGCTCTAAATTTATACAGTTCTTTATACCCATGTGCAGTCAATCAATGTGAAAAATACCAGTAGAAGGACTGGTTAATATTTCAAAAGGTCAAAATTCCTGGGACGGCCTGCGTAGCCACTCAAGCATTGCCAAATTTAAATTAAAGTTTTCAAACCATTTTGGTAAAACGATTTTATAAACAGCAAAAATAAAGAGTGTCTGCCCTGATCACATACATCAAGGGGCTCTAGAATTCTCTGCCTCTAAGTAGGCAGCCTGAAGGCTGGTGTGCTTGCACAGGGCATCCCACACTAAAACAGGAAGGCGTGGTGTGCCCGCATACGGCATCCCACACTAAAGCATGAAGGGGTAGTGTGTCTGCACACAGGGCATCCCACACTAAAGCAGGAAGGCGTGGTGTGCCTGCACACGGCATCTCACACTAAAGCATGAAGGCGTAGTGTGTCTGCACACGGCATCCCACACTAAAGCATGAAGGCTGGTGCGCCCGCATGTGGCATCCCACACTAAAGCATGAAGGCGTGCTGTGCCCGCACACGGCATCCCACACTAAAACAGGAAGGCGTGCTGTGCCCGCACATGGCATCCCACACTAAAGCAGGAAGGCGTGGTGTGCCTGCACATAGCATCCCACATTAAAGCATGAAGGCTGGTGTG